>VZTZ01039456.1:459875-479302 GCA_013400955.1 Drymodes brunneopygia | reverse complement strand
GGGACGGGCTGGCGAGCGGGGACCGCACAGAGTCGTTAGAGATGGAAGGGACACCTCTGGAGAGCATCTGGTCCAGCTCTCNAAAAAGGACGTTTCTGTAAGGAGTCGAGTCAAAGAAGCCGTGCTAAATAAAGCCAGGCAAGTAACTAAACAAAGCACCGAGCAGCACATCGGTGAGATGGGACCGAGAGAAGGAGTCACCCGACACAGCGTCCCGGGCTGGGCAGCGCTGCCGCTTTTCTCCGGGGTGGTCGCTCCCCACCGCTGGCACGGGGGCTCGGCGAGGCCACCGCCGCCTGTGGCGAGCCCCCAGGGTGGGCAGCAAACCTCCCCCGGGTGCCTTCGGGGTTCTGGCACCGAAGGGAGACCCTCCGCGGGGCCGCCGCCGCCGGGGGATGGCTCTGAGCCGGTGAGCACCCAGACTGGGGAGCGCTGGGAGAGACCCCCAAAAAAGAGCCACCCACCACCTCCCCCAGCCCGCTACGCCGTTCTCATTTCTAAAAAGTTGAGAAACAAGACACAAACAAGAAGCCCCAAAGGCTCCCCCCGCCCCGCGGAGGCCGGTGCGCGGCTGCCAAGTTTCGGCGTGGAGGAATTTTCTGCGGCCGAGTCCCCCCGCCCCGCCCGGCACCGGGAGACGCGGCGCCCCCCGGGAAGCGGGACAGCGGGGATGGAAGCGTTCCCGGCTCAGCGAGCACCCCAACTCCCACCTGCGGGGTGGGAGAGGAAGGAAGGAAAGGGCGAAGCGACCCCCCGGCCGCCCTTACTCACTCCAAGCAGACACACTTTGAGCTCGCGTATCGCCATCATCTGCCCGGGGCCCGGCCGCTCCGCATNACCATCCTCTTGGCACCCGCCTTTAAAATATTTACATGTATTGACGAGATCCCCTGCGGGCTTTTCTCAAGTCCAGAATCTCTCCTCATAAGAGAGATGCTCCAGACCCCCAATAATCTTCGTCTTCCTGCCCTGGACTCCCTCCTGAAGCTCCTTCTCTTTCTTGCACTGCAGGGTAAATATTTGCTGTTGTGAGGAAAACAGTCTGTGAGAGACGGCATCCTGCAGGGGGCTGTGCATATGCTTAGTCCTACACACCATGTGCTGGGCTAGGCACGGGATGGGGACTGCTCTGGTTGTGAACCATCTGAATCCATCTCCTTTCTCTTTTCTTTTCTTTTTCTTTCTTTTTTCTTTTTTTTCAGCTTTTCTTGCTATGTGCAGAAATCACTGAAAATAGTAACTCAATTTTTTTTACCCAATCCCAGTAATACGCACCCAATTTGGATTAAAGTAGTCAACTTCAGGTAAGTAGGAGGGTTGTACCCCAAACATCAAATGCTAAATTTAAGTTAAGCTCATCATTTTATGGCTAGTCCTCTGAAATCAGTGAAGGAGTCACAACCACTCTGTTCTTGTATCCAAGGTTCTAGAATTTATGGAGAAGGATTGCACACAATAACCCCAGGAAAGCAGAAGAGCATCAGCCAATAGATATTTTAAATCAGAACTTCTGTTCTACTGAGAATTTTATTTTGGTGCTTTTTTCTTTCCCTGCACTAAATTATCAGGTAAAATTGCTAAAGGGAATTGAAGAAGATCTTGATTAGTCATTGTGAGATTACTGCCAGGTCATTAGATGCTTCCTGGCAATAAACTGTTGTGGGATTCATTATAACACTAATTAGTTTCACATGGTGTCCTGCACTCACACCAACAGGCTGGATGGGGATGTTTGCTCTCTTCCAGAGATCCCAGATCTCTGGAATGAGAGGCCAAGGAAATGCCTGGAGCAGAGCTGTTGTTATCCCATAGTAGAAAGCACAAAGTATTGCTAGCAGAGTATTCACAGCCTGTCAGGAGAGAGATTATCAAAAGAGAGAGATCAAAGGGGAGGCTCATCAGAGAGATGTTTTTGATTAAATTAAGCTTTTTTTTAGGAGGGTTTAGCAGAGAAACAAAATGCAGCAGGTTTCAGACAACCAGTACAGAATATTGCAAGAATTCTGGCTGCTCATTGCCTTTCCACAAGAATGCATTATACACTTCAGTGTTTCAATAAGCAAATGGGATGTAGAAAAATTACAGTTCACACTCAGGACGTTCAGTTCAAAGCAGCTTCTAATTAGTTTCACAAATTTCAGCCAGTAATTAGTTCTATAAAATTGTCAGGAGACACAAATTTTTAAGGTTTTACACCATCCTACTCCGTTCTTTCACAGACAGTGTTGTGGTTCAGGATCACCTTTCCATAGATTCTTTTGGGGGTTTTGTGATGTTTTTAAAAATTTCTGTGTCTTTCATGTATCCTGTTAGTCATCTATCCCTTTCCTTTATTTTAGATTTTGTAATTCTAGAAGTCTGGAATATTTTCATTACTGTATACGTGAAACATTATGCCATCTGAATTAATTTCAGCAAGACATACTGGAATTACATTAACATGGAATCATAGAATGGTTCGGATTGGAATGGCCATGAAAGACCATCTAGTCCAAAGCCCCACTGTCCATTTTTCAGCCAGTAATACATCTCACTGACTTCAAAGCCACAGAACTACATGTCCACTTGCTGTCTTCACTCAGTACCACCCAAACACAGAACAGTGTCTGAGAAATTTGCTCAGGAAAGCAAGTTAGATTCCCATCTTCCATCTTGCCTGGGGAAATTTCTCAAATACACATTGGTGAAACAGGAGCTCTCACTAAAAGAAGTTACAGCTCAGACCTCAAGGGTTTGTTGTTGAATAGAACAAATAACTATTTAGCTACTTATAGACAAGCAAACTGTTTAAAACAGTAGCACAGAGATGACCCAGTGGAAGCTCTTCAGGCTGAAACAGCAGAAGAGAGTTGTTAAGGGCAATTTTACTGTACAGGCAAAAAATCTAAAGAGCCAAGCAAAAATTAACAACCAGAGGAAAAAACTAACATTTAGTACTTGTTTAAACAAAGAGCCTATGAACAACAAAAACAACAAAAAAAGGTATCTCCAAAACTAGGGAGATAAGAAAAGAGAAAAACAACGATACATACAGACATGTGTTGTGGTATTAAAAAAAGCTACTGACACTCATTCTTCCAGGAACTGGCATAATACTGGTGTTTGCCTGCATGCAAGACACTGTGGTCAGGAAAACATTTTTGCAGAATTGGTCATGTTGCAGTGTTTTCAAATGGCTGGTTAAAAGCTAAGGAAAACAAGTCTTTGCATCCCAGAAGTTTTCTTTCTTTCTTTTTCTCTTTGTTTTGTAGCATCTTATTCAATGAATAATTCTAAGTTTTGAAGCAAGTGTACCTCACTTCTTTCTACTCGACTGTATTTTAGTTTTGGGAAATACAAAGCCAAGTGGCTTTGGTTTTCAGCAGCCTTCCTTTAGAGCGTCAAGTCCCGGCATGGTGTCCTCCAGTGGTCTGGAGCAATGGCTGCTGAGGCTGCTGCTGCCCCTCTCTTTGGCCCTGCTCACATGTTCCTGCCCAAATGTGGCTCATGCTGGTAGAAACTAGTCCTATATTTAAAAGTTTTCTGTGACCTCAGTCTCTTCCTCTCTAGAAGTGGTGTAGTGGTATTTAGCTAGACTGTATTGGTGGGAAACTGGATGCCTTTGAGGTTCTGGCAGTGTTCATAAACTTATGAAGGTTTGACACTACACTACACTCCTCTACACTTTCTCCTCCTGCTTTCTTTCTCTGTGAGTGATGTAGGTAGAGAAAGATCCATCCAAGACCCTGATGTGTACCCAGATCCTGAAACTGCTGTTGTCTGTCCCAAACACTGATGAGTTACTTCCTTTCTCCCATGTTACTTCCCCTCTCGATTTCTTGGCAAGCATCTTTCTCACACAAAAATGTTATCCCTCTTCTTCACTGGCGAATTCAATCCAGACCCTCCTACTGTGGGCTGCCATCCCAGCTCTTATTCCCAAGGCAGGCAACAGGAGGCAAGTTAACTCCCTGCTGCCCGGGGAGAAATACCTCTGCATCCCTTGGATGACACAAACTTGCAGTACAGTAATGACTGCCACCACAGAAATCTTTCTGGTGCTTGCCCAAGAAACTGCCAAAATCTCTCAAAAGGAAAGCAGCTGCTGCTGAGCGAGCTGTTGCTTGAGCGGGAGGAGCAGCTTCAACCTCCTAGATCCCATGCAAAATCCAGTGGTTACGAAATGGCTAAAATTCTGGGAGATGCTATTTTTGTTTGCTTGTTTACTTGATCAAAACAGATGTTTACTTAATCAAAGTTTGCTTACTTGAACAAAGGCTGGAAAAGGACTGCCCTGGAAAAGCATCATGAGAGTCCTGAGAAATGAAAACCAGACAAGTACAGGAATGAACTGGTGGAAATAAGAGCATGAATCTGATTTCAGTTACACAGGTTCTTAAGCCACTGCAATTTTTTTTAGCTTGAGAAGGGTTATTCCACTTCATTGCACATGCAAAAAGTGAATTAGGCTCTTCATAGCCCACTGGTTCCAGCATTAATGCCAGGAGACTATGTAGCTGGCTGCTACTTCATTTTATTGTAGTGTTCCTCATGTTTTAACATCTCCTGTTTGTGGCAGTTGGATGGTTCAGTCACTCCTTCCTGAAGAGAAAAATCTGCTAGAAAAGTTTAGAGGGGAGTAAACCTCTGCAAGATCCTACTTGCAGCTTGACTGCCAAGAGTTTTGGAAAGCAGCATCACTGCTGTTGAGTGAAACCTGGGAGCTGTTTGTGTAAAGCTTACCAACCTGCTTCCTGTTGGACCTTGTATCAGATTCAGTGTTCCTGAAGTGCTTGGGAAACATTTTTGGCAGTAGAGATGTATGTTTGTCAAGAGGGTCAGGTTTACTCTGCTTATTCGCTGCTAATCCCCAAGGCATTCTCCTATCAAAGGAGTGAAAAGTGATGCAAGACTTCTCATTCTTTTCAAGTGATGTCCCATAGCCTCAAGCTGGTGATAGTGCAACATTTCTCCACTGTTAGATGAAGAAAGAATTTTTAAAAAGCTTTTTGCTTACATTGAGAAAACAGAAACTGGGGTACAACTTGAGAACACTGCAAATACCATTGCAAATTAAGCACCAAGAAGGGACAAGAACTAGCTAAAGCAAAATATTGGCTCAGTTAAAAAATAGATGTAAATTACCTTCAGATGGATTTAGTCTGGAAGTTAGGAGTAGGGCTTTCTAAGGCCTTGAAAAGTTCAGTCAGAGCAACAAATGAAAAGCAAACTGATTTTTGTTAAAAAGAAATTTCTGAGATGTCCTGAAAAAGCAGAAGTCAAGACTTGGTGATCCAATAGATTATTTGTCCATATTGCTAAGTAAATTGGCTAATGGGCTGGGTTTGGCTGGGGTAGAGTTAGTTTTCTTCACAATGGCTGGGATGGCTTGGCTGGCTATGTTTTGGATTTGTGCTGGACACAAATTACCAGGGTTGGTAATACAGAGATGTTTTTGTTATTGCTGAACGGGGCTTACACAGATCGAAGGCTTTTTCTGCTTTTCATACTGCCATGCTGGGGAGGGGGCTGGGAGCACATGAGAAACTGGGAGGAGACACATCTGGGGCAGCTGACACCAGCTGGCCAAAGGGATGTTCACGTGCCATCATGCTCAGTACATAAAGTGTGGGAATAAGGAGGAAGAGGGGAGCATTTGGAGTGAGAGAGTTTGTCTTCCCAAGTCACTGCCATGCGTGATGGGACCCTGCTCTCCTGCCTGCCCATGGGAACCAGTGAACTCACTCCCCTTTTTGCTTTGCTTGTGTGTGCAGCTTTTGCTTTCCCTATTAAATGGTCTTTATGTGAACTCACGAGTTTTCCAGCTTTTACCCTTCTGATTCTCTCCCCAGTCCCACTGGTGGGGGGTGGGTGAATGGCTGCCTGGGGCTTGGTTGCTGGCTGGGGTTGAGCCATGACAGCCAGTCAACACCAGCTGTTGAGGTTGGACATCAGGTCACAAAGGAATCAAGTTAGAGCTCTTTCTGCTGAGATTGAAATCACCAATGTGATTTTATGAAATCAGTCCAGCAAAATCAATCCAGTTGCTGCATGCTGTAAATTCTTTATCCTGGATCAATTCATTCAACCAGTTCTTGATGAAAGCTCTGTATCTTATTATCAAAGTCACTTTCCACGTGAACCTTATGAAAACACTAATGTGAACCCACAAGGCTGCACGAGTCCTTTGTCATGTATCATTCCATACAAAACCATGCCTGAGCATGGAGGTGTTTGCAGTGTAAACACCAATCCAAACAAAAGGCTGTTGTGATTTCCTGTGCCAAGGTACAGTTCCAAACGGGGCTCACTGACTGGGGGATATTCAAGGCTGCAATTTTGTCATGTCCATAGCTCTTGCAGCATTCCGTTCTGCAGGGCCTCACTTTGAGCTGCCAGTTTTGAGAACGGCTCATAAAGACAGTGTGATAATTGTTATAAGTGAGTCCCTGGAGATTACAAGAACTGTTTCAGTTTAATTTCGGCGGTGCTGACATTGGTTTGCTCCATTCTTTTCATGCTTCTGGCATGGGTGACACCTGTTACTTGCTGCTTGAAAAGGGGATGTGAAGATCAGCTTCACCCAACTACATGTTGTCTGGTTGGAGTGATAACATCTCTACTTCAAAATTTGGGGAGTCTTTGCAGCAGGTCAATGATACCTTCTTGCCTTCACCGCAGAAGCAGCCCAGTGAGGTTCTCATAAATTACAACTGGATTTACTGAATAGTCATGCTGTTCCCTTCTAGCAGTATATTACACAGTACACTATTCTTATACAGAGTGGTGCAGGATCTGGTTTACCACCATTAGCTTTGTATGAGGTGAAGGAGCCTGTGTTTACTACCAAATGAAAGGAGAGCATGCACAATTCTCCTTTTAATTAAGCTTAGCCTTACAAACTATAAAAAGGGTTTTATATTAAGGCCAATGTTTTATTGTCAAGCAAGCAGGCTTCAATTGTGCATACTGCCAGGAAGAGATAACAGGGCTCTTATACTCTCAGAAATTTGTCCTGCCAACTGAGCATCAGGTTTGTCTAAAACATACCCAGCATGTGCTGCCAGCCAGAGAAGGTTTGAACTTCACATTGATTTTTCTCATTAAATCTGCAGGCAGTGAATGCACATTGATGGGTGCTTCCTCTGGGTACAGAAGACCCAAACAGGGACCTTCCAAGCAAGGCTCAAATGAAAGTTCTCAAATGAAAATGCATCTATCCACCCTGACCTTACAGTACTTTAGGCAGTGAGAAGGGTGTCTGCAGCCAGCTTATGGTGTCACTCCTGTATCTTTTTCTGCATCAGTGGAACTGGGTGTTCATTAGGAACAATCATGAGGCAACTGCAAAGGAGAAATTAAAATTCAGTTGTAAGCCAGGTGGTGACTGAGGAGACTCATGTTGCAGTCTTTAGTCTTATGTACTGAAGTTGATTCCTTTGTTTAGATTTAAAGGTGAGAGGGATCTCTACAACATAAAAGATAAAGTTCCTTTTTTTTTCCCTTTTGTTTTGTTTCTGCTATGAACAACATTTTTGTGTGTTGAAATGGGTTTAAGTCTGATTTTGGGAGTATGACCTCCCCTCTTCCCACCACCAGTCTAAACAGCCCTGAAATGCAGAGGATGTTTGATGTAAACTCCAAATTCCCCTTTTGGGTCTATATCCTTTATGAGGATAAATTAACCCTTAAGAAACCTGCAGTTTTGCAAAGTTTTGACCACACAGTTTATAATTATTGCTGCTAAGGATGACTGCATTTTTCATTTCAGTACAACTCTTTGCTTAATATTTATTCCAATTTTGTTGCACAGCAGTGATAGTACTGCCTGTTTATGGGCCTCAGAATCTGGCTCCAACACAGATAATCTGAGTTTGTTCAAACCTAAAAATAAATAAGAAGTTAGTGTGCTTTGTGTGGTAGATTTTTATTATATATTAATAAAATATTTTACAAGGGGGAAAAGAATGCATTACTTAATCAACAGCTTTAATTTTCTAATGAGGAATAATAATATAGTTCTCTTCAAATCTCTTCAAATAAGCAATAACATGTCAGGACTTTAACTGCACCAAGAGGCGCTCCTTACCCTGACAAAACAAATAGCTAAGAAACTATTTTGAGGAGCAGAAACTGGAAATATGCACAATGCAGCCTATTTTATCAGTCCAGCTATTTTATCCTCCTCCTCAATCACTTCTTGTGGTTTCTTTAAAGATGATGGGTGCATTAGGTCCAAAAATCCTGCAGTACACTAGGAGCCTTTAAATGTTATTTTTAGGGTAATTAAATGCAAAAGAAAAGTTCTATAATAGGTCTGGACTCTAAGGGTCTGCAGACATACCTTCATCACACATAGATCATGGAATCATATCTCTCACCTTCACAGTTAGAAAAGTTTTAAGAATAGATGAAAATAGAAAGTAACATAGTAGTAAGCTGTGAAGGTATAGCTTAAAGAGAACTACCACTACTTACCTGCAGCAGAGGAATCAGCAAAGTGAAGATTTATCTGCAGAGCAGCCTTAAAGAGAAGATACCATGGTCATAATCTTTCCTATGATATCAGGAATGGGGTAAAATGGGTTAGAAAATAAATGTGAAGCTCTGGCAGAGACAAAATATGATTTCACCAACACCCAGAAAAAGTCAGAAGTCTTATTTTTGTGTTAGAACATATAAAAAGAATTCTCATGAAACTCTCCAAGCCTTGGTTGAAGTGAGCTTGAAATGTCATGCCAAGTAATTCCTTTCTNTTGTAGACAAACAGCAGCATTTTCTCTCCCCCCGCTTTACTCTCTCTGTCTCTCTGGGCCTAACCTTAAAGCTATAGAACTTAATATTTGGCATAAGCAAGACAGACGATTAGGGATACAAGGATCATATAGTCAACCCAGGACAGTAGGACAGGTGGCTGGAATGACGATGTGGTCCCTGACCCCCTGGTCCGGGTGTTCATGCAGTCATGAGCAAGGGAAGAGTGTAGCCTGTGAGCAATTTGGACTTTATGTGAGCTACTGTTGTTGACTTAACTTCTGGGCATGTGACTTGACTGTAATTCCTCTTCCAAAAAAGGCTCAGATGAACTGCTCTTAGTAGGAATATCCCCTTTGGCACCTACACAGAGAATGCCAGCACTTGGGCAACTGGATGACCTAGGTCATAGCAATTTCCAATAGCTTGAAAAGTAAGGAAATCAGACCACTGGAAATAAGAAAGGATCTGGGAAGCTGGGTCCCAAATGATTTCCACAGAGGATGGGGAAAAAATTGAGCTACTGTTTGGCTTCATCCTGCAGGAAGTGAAGGTTAAGGATACTGTGGGAGTTCAAAGACTTCCATCCAGATGCAGAGCTGCCTGGGTGTGTTGTCCCACAACTGCAGAAAGTTCATGATGTCTTATTTATTCCAGCACAGGAGCGAGGACATAAACATGTATTTGAGGAGGACACCTAATGCACACCTATTCTTGGACTTGTCACCCGAAAAACAAGCTCACACTGAGGATTGGTTGATTGGTTTATCTAGCCCAGAAAGAAGAAGTATGATAGGCAAGTATGATAGGCAAGTAATCAGACTCAATGTACATATGCTGTGTTAGTGTGATATTTCACATATCAGGAATGAAATGCGGAAGAAAAAAGCATGCAGAGACTTTTGAAGATAAGATTACCTAAATCCTACCTTAAAGCAAGACGTGCTGCTCCCAGCTCTTATCTTCATGAAGGATCTGTCTGCAGATCAAAGAAACAAAATCACTCTACAGCTTCTTTTTTTTAAGACAAGCCAAATTTTCACTGCCTCTCCTCTAACTTGCACTGGCATGCCGTACACTGCATGCTTTTGTGTTTGCTTATCAAAAGGTATCATGAGATAATTAATGCATATAAGCTAGAGTTTTCCAGGAGAAAGAATTTTTCCTTTATTCTTAAATTCTTTATATCCCAAAGTTTTTCCATGACTGTTCTGAGAACTTTACAGATTAACTTTTCATGGGTAGCTGAAGGACACCACAGCAAGCGCAGTGTCCTAGCTAATCTATTTCTCACTGAGGCAAATTACAAACTAAAATCTTCCCTGTGTATTTAATCTAATATAAATCTTAAAATACAACTGAGGGAAAGGATGTAATATATTATTTAAATCTAATCCATTAACCTATAGGTTAATAGCATTCATTCCCTTAAAGAATCACAGTTGGTAGGAAATTGGGGGAACTAAATAATGTCTTTGGAATAGTAGCTCTCTATACACAGGTCTTGCAAAACAGCAGGCTACTTTTCAAAGTAAAAGGTGGAAAGCCCTCTGAAAACATTATATCTGCAGTGATTCCTGTACCGAATCCTTTCCAGCGCTAGGGGCAGACCTAGAGCCCTTTTAGCTCCTGTCAGCAGGAGAGCTCACCTTGTCCCATTCTGTCTGTTTAGTACGAACATGAGTCTTGCAAGCTCCTTTTCCTCCATAAAACTCTACCTCGTGAAACAGGGTGTCCACAGCCCTCCTTTCGCTAGTTTCCCTTTTATTTCAGTAAGCTGTCCTACCTCACAAATCCATGAATTTTGCCAAGGGAGCAGTTTAGGACTGGGCATGGCCAGACTAACAAGGTGGTTATGCCCTCCGAGTGCATCTGAGTGGAGAAAGCAGGGATAAAGGCAGATTACTCTGCTCCTATTGTTTAGCAAGCAGACGTAATTCTTGATCAGGAGTCAAAGAAGAATTAAACATAATGTACTTAAACAGGTGTTTCATAAACGTAACAGCTTGCTTCTTAATAATGGAACTCAGGGCAGCATTATCCCTCCTACCAGTATGAAGCTCTCTAAGCAGGGCTCAGTTTCCCAGTGTTAGAGCTCCTTGTTCTCAGTACGAGTGACTTCTCAGTCTCAGAAACAAAATCAGCACTGTGGTTTTCCAAATACTGCCTGGAAAGAGATGTGAACAGGAAGAGTGCAGAGAGGATGAGGTACATGCATACAAATGTACAGTCACAGCATACCCAGCTCAGTAGGCTTATGGATGCTCAATTAACAGCAAAACTGTATTTAAATAAAAATGTTGCGGCCACTCTGTTAGAGAACAGATAGAATTTTCTTCTGTGTTGGAACTGCAGACAGTGTCCTTTTAAATCAATGTTATTTTTATTAATTTTAATAGTTTTCCTGCCTTTTGCTTCCAACAAGTCTGACTGTAGTCTCATTGCCAATGGAATATCTGAGGGTGAGTTATGCAGCTTTTTTAGTTTTACTTTGATATTTTCAAAGCGGGGGGGTTCACTGGAATAAATGACAGATGGAAATATACTGAGGGTCTCATGGGCTAAATCCATCTTCATTCAGAAAGAAGACTTCCTGTATGCTTGACAAACATATTACACTAAATCAGCACTTTGATCCCACCGAAATTCCAATACCACTGTGCATACTTTGTCTGTCTTACTTTATGAATCACTCAATAAAACACACCCAGTTCAAGATATTATTGGCAATGCTACAGTGTATGTACATTAAATCTCATTTTAAACAGAAACCTTGGAACCTGGAATGTTGCCAGTGCTTGAATCCAATAAGAATTTGAAATGCATAATGTAAAGCTTCTTAATAAACCTGACACCCTTTAACTGTTTCCACAGTTAAAAAATATTACAGCTTACATTTGTACCTCAACCAGGCACCCAGGGGTTCAAGCCCTGTATGATGGTAAAAGAAAAGGAAATAATCATTTTTATATCAAGTGAGCAAAGCTGATTTGGAAATTATTGAGAGAATCAGCCTACTCAGGAGCTGCTTTAGCACTGTAATTGCTCTTTCACATCTTAGCTAATTTAATTAAACAGAGAAACTATTTTTGGGCCAGACAGCTCTTTAAACTTTTGGTACCTTCTATTACAAACCAACTGGCCCTGTACATAGTCAGATTTCTTAACTCATATTTTATCACCCTCTTCTTCAGAAATTATACATGGGTTTTTGTGTGTATTTGTATCCCCTCTAGTTTTGTGTACATTTATTTCAGATAAAAAACTTAATTCTTTGGATTCCCTCCCATTTCAATAGCTGAAAAGTTCTGTGTAGAAACCAGCACATATCAAGAATCATCATTCGGTTCTTCTCTTTATTTTGGGTAGCTTTTTGGTTTCTTCTGTTATATAATCCTTCCCTCATAGTCTGTAATCCTTTTCTAACACTGTAAATAAGATAAGCATTAAGTCTTTTTGAATATTGTCAGCCTCCACTTTGCAGAGGAACAACAATTTCAGTTTTAATTATTTATTCAGTGAAAGGACCTCTGCTGTATTTTGCACATATTTGACAGGTCTCCAAACATTTGTGCCACTGTCTGTCCACACCTCTGTCTGTGCTCGGCACTACATGAAGTGTAATTACACAGTTGCTGATTGAGTTGGAGCACAAGCAGAATGAGTTCTCATCTGCCCTCAAAAGACTGTACAAACACACACATCTGAAGGCTGCCTCCTCCAGAGGTCTAAAATGCACGTGTGTAACTGACCCTGAAATTCAGTGTGTTTCCTGCAAGAGCCAGGGTTATCTAAACAAAGGGTTCTTAGGAAGTAACCTCTTGACTTCTCCACCCCTCACATTTTTAAGGATTGACAGGTCCTAGCAATTGCACAGACCAGGATAACAAGCCATGTCTCAAAACAATAATTCTCCTGACATGCTCCCCACTGGCACCTACCACCCTCCAGATCAGCAAAAAAAGAGCTTGGCTGCTTGCATAGGCATGTACCCCGTTCTCCCTGACTAAATGGATTACACCGTTCTTGGCTGAATAGGGTGCCAAGAAGACTTCCAGCCATGTGGGTTATGAAAGAGTGCTACTCCTGAGTCCAACCTAAGTCCAGTTAAAATATGACAAACGTCTGCAGACAAGGTGCCAGACTACACTTCTGCCAGGATTTAGGTTTTGTTTCTGTTCTATTTTGGAAAAATGAAATGTGAGTTTAAGAAAATAAGCAAGAAGGTTCAAAAAGTGTCAACAAGAACAGAATTAAATGTGCTGTGCACATCAGCTTGCTGAGAGGAGTTTGGGATGGAGGAGAGTGGGGAGATCTGGTGCTGAAGTAAGGAGAGAAAGGATCTTAGGGAGGGACCAGTTGGAGGGATGTGAAACTCATGGAAAAGGAGGTTTGGGAGTAGTGATAATTCAGTCCCATTTGTCCCTTTGTTCTGGGATCTTGATAACTCATCTCTGATTCAGAACAATGTGAGCCATCAACTTACATGTGCCAATATCTAAGTAGATCTAAAGAGATGCAAATTTAAACTCAGTAGACCAGGAAGCAAAGGAGTGAATAAATGCAAATATATTAATCTGAATATCAGGTTAGGTATTTCCAGGCAGGGACTAGTTGGGTGTGGAAGGGAGACTGCATGGGCTGAGGAAAGGCTGGAGAGCCTGGCTGGCTCAAGGGCCAATCTAACAGGGAGGATCTGGTCTGGTATACAACTGAGAGCCGGCACATTAGGAATCATGCATTAGATTGCTACTGCCATATATGCAATGGCATCAGATAGCAAAAAACAGCACAGAAGAATTTTTTTGGTGTATTTTATTTTATGCACTAATTGCCACCTCGGGCCTCAAGCAGTATCAAGCACATCACTTTGCTTCTTTTGTTCTCTGTTTCTTTACCTGTAAAATGAGAATAATTTATTTCCTTTCAAAATGATTTGAAGATCTAGGATGAAGGGCTGGGGGATAAATGTATCTACTACAATAGTATCCCAGCTGCACGTATAGGTGGTTGCTGGAATTTCCTGAAATAGCCAAAATTCCCCTTTTTTCTCTCTTATCAAAGCAAACAAAACCAAAATTACAAAACAAATACAAACAAACAAATGCTCCCTCCTCCAAAAATATATCAACAAATTCCCCCCCAGGCAATTCAGTGAGGAGAAGATTGCGATTCTGGTTGCTCAGTCTTGTTCCCTTCTGATATGACAGTGAGATAGACACCCTTGAGAACCAGGAAATCCAGAGCTAAGGTGCAGCAGTACAACCTGAACTCTGTGTTGTTTGATCAGTGATTCAGTCTTCCTGTAATATACATATGCATGACTCCCTGACTCCTGAAGCAGAACATCTCAGAGCTGCAGTGCTTTAAGTGCTCTTAAAGGAAAACTTCCTTTAAGTGCTCTTAAAGGAAAACCTGTGTCCAGGAGAGTGCTACTAAATGAGGAATCCTGTACATACACTGCTCTCAAACACTGAGACCCGTCTCCTTGAAACAGCCTCTGGTACAATTATTTGTGATCTTTCACGGTCAACTTCAGCACCTATAGGGCCAGATACAGACAGGAACTTTCACTTCACTGCTATTGAGATGGCAGACCACTCTCACCTTTGTTGTATGGCTAAAGGAATTGTGGATATCATCACTGGTCGTGGTCGTAATTGAAAAATGAGGCATCAGGACTTGTCTCCTGACTTGCATTCCTCTCTTCATACTGCCCACACAGCTGCCATTGCCATGCCGTCAGTGCAAGAGGTTCGCTTGCAAATTAATGCCAAGAGCCACTGCAAGCTCCAGGTGCAGCTTTAATGCTGCACTGGGATGTACCTCCGGTGGGTATTCCCTAGTTTAAGAGGTTTGGGCATCACTTGAACTTGCCACGGGATTTGCTGCTGACCTGGAATGACATGAGGAACCCACAAGGCAAGCTTTATATTAACCAGGCTCTTTGTCAGCAAATTCAGGTGTTAATTTATTCATGGTTGGCACATTGTGTGTTTAAAATCCTTCTCCAAGGCCTTCACTGGAAGCACTGGTAGCTGGACTTTGATGCTAAGGTTTGCCAGTAGTCACCAGCTCAACCTCTTACCCAGGAAACAGGAAAAATTAAATAAAACTGAGTGATGCACAGTCAAAAACTTTTGCAACCACAAGGAATATAGATATATTTAAAAAACCCCAACAAAATAAACAAAACCCCACCCCTCTCCAGTATTTTTATTGGAGAGGGAAAAAAGAACAGGAGTAGGGAATGGAAGAAGGAAAAGGGAAAGGAAAAGAAAGGAAACATTTTATGACAAACACCTCTTTTTACCAGAAATGCTTTACTGTATTTTCAAATGCAAACAGTCTGCAAATCCCAGACTTCAGCCACTGGGTTTTCATATGTATCCATATATATTATAGGTATGTGTGTGCTTATGTGTGTATATGTATCTTAGTCTGTACGTTTAGTTACGGGCCAATTTTGGTTTAACACTCTGTAAAGAAGTGAATGGTTTAACCATGAAGGACAACACATGCAGGCAGACAAAATCCTGGGGATGGCCAAGAAGATGATGACTCAGTATTACTCAAGAGGATAAGCAACTGCCTTGGTGCACCAGCAGTCTAACCCTGATCCGTTTCTTGATAGGCTTTACAGGAAAAGGGAGTTTCGCAGAGGAATCTGAAGGAGGATGGAGAGATGGCTGCGCAGATATTTATGGGAAGCTCTTCCCACACAGGAAGGTAGCCTGGGAGAAATGCAAAGCAAGTTAATACATGGACATTGAAAGCTGACACTATCTGATCAGGCCTGCTTCTTCAAGCAAATGAGCAAAAATAGATAATAATGCCTTAGATAATAAATAAAATAACATGGGTGAGTTCCGTGTGCAGCATGGTTTTTGAGCCTGAGGTCCTTATACCCAGAACAGCTTTGATTGAAAAGATGTCACCAATCAAAACTACAGACTAACTTGCTGCGAGTACGTCTAGGTGGATGTTGGGTATCTTGTGTCTAACATGCAAGTTTGAAAGGATTTATGTAGTACTTTATGCAAATACTACACTTTTACTTTATGGAAATGTCTTGCTGATTGCTGTGGACTTTTTTGAGATACATCGTGTAGCTAACAACGCAGGTGTCTTTTATCACGTGCAAAGGATCTTGACAAGGAGTCTTCCGTTTGTATCCTTCCATCCCTAGCTTGAAGTAATGGTGTAGTGTTTGTAGTGTGTTTTTTCCTTGAGATGGAGTGTGAGAATGTGAGTTTATCTATTCTTCAGTTTTTTACTTCCCAGTGCCTGCAAGGGTACTTAAGCTGACTATGAGAACTCCAGCACAAAATCTGCTGGAACGTTTTGGCAGGTGTTGCATTACTTGCTCCTCAACACGTCTCGACTAATAAAACAAGTCTGTCATTAACATTTTCTTCCATAATTAGGTGAGCTGGTTTGGAACAGCCATTCATCTGCAAGAGTCAGCATCTGTCCTACACTTACAGGGCTCTCTGTCTGCCTCGTCCACGACCAGTGGCAGGGAATCTTACCATCAACTTGAACTTTGGATCAGGCCCTCAAGGAGTACCTCTGGATTTACTATGGGAAACAAGTCTAGAAATACCTGGTTACTCATTCATTAAATGGGATTTTGAATTGTGTGTTGGCATGAAGCCATTTTTTTTTTCTTTAATTAAATGATTTTCCCCCTACCATGTGTGTGTCACTGTATGAGCCAAAGGTTTTGCCAGAGTTTCTACTCACAGAGGAAGAAACCTTTCCTGATGGCTCCTAGTGATGGTGCTGGAACCAGCTGTGCCTGAGGAGCAAAGTCAGATGTTCCACAGATAACACCTAGCACAAGATCCCCTGCAATTCTTGAACAATTATGATTTTTAACACACTGATCCTTGTTATCTGTGCTATTTAAATTCCACACAGTCCTGCCTGCAGAGAAAGAACCAACCACCACTGAAGATCACAAGCACATAGGAAGACCCAAACTTAATTTATATGAACTTATGTTCAGTATGACTGCCTGCAATTGTCATTGCTTTATTCAATAAATTATATTTCCTCTCTTTAAACAAAGACATACACAGAATAAAACCATTCCTACGTACTCTAGAGACAATTACATATGGGGCAATAATTAATTGATGATAATTAACACCATTAATACACTTTTAAGAGCAGTAATTCTGGTCATCGTAAACCCAGTTGTCATAAATCTATCTCATTAAGTTCTCCTTATGATGATAACCCTAATAATGCTTAAGGTAGCTTTGATGCTCTCAGACCACAGTAATCTACAGTTTGTGAGCATTGCTGCCTTTTCCTAAAGGGCTGGAAACAGGAGTCAACCCCCTGATTCATTCAGTAAAATGAAGTGCATCACATTTTAGTTGTGAGAGATTCTTAGATTCACTTCTACTGAATTCAGCAGGAGCAAAACTGGTCCATGACAGTGGTGAATGATGCAGCGGATATGAGAGAAAACCTCCTGGAAAGAACTTGCAGTAATAAAGAAAATTAAATGGAATCTTGAAGTACACCTAATTCTTTTGTTTTGGGTCTATTGCTATCACATCCAGGACTGCCAGAGATTTGTGATGTCAAATATTTCCCGTGAATCTCTTCTTAAATTACACTGGCAGAGAATAGCATGGTTCATATAACTTAGTCATGGTGAATTTACTTGATTTACTCAGATTTTGAGGTTATATATCTGAACAAAAGCAAATGTTAGATAATCAGTATCCAGTAGGCCCCAGTGGCTCATCTAAAGATTGAACAGGTGTGAAATAGGACAGAGCTTGTTCTACAGGATTGTAAGGAAAGGGATGTATGCATTTTGAAAGATTACACATTTTCATTCACCATGACAAAGAGAAAGAATGACTATGGAGATTTAATCCTTGTAAAATTTACCAAATAAATACAAAAATTTTTTAAAAAGCAGCTTACAACACATACTAGCAAACATTGAGTTAAAAACCATGCTAATGAAATTGCATCTATTTTTGCAAGCCAAAACCAATTTATTTTGTTTTTCTGTGTATTAAGAACTTCATCAAGTATTATGGAGATTTAACACAAGACTATGGAAGACTCAGGTGATACCCCCAGGTAGCACTAGTACAAGTAATGGTCCTTTCCTCTATCAAGTGCCCTGGTTATCAACTGAACAGAGCATTTGTTTCATCTAGCACTTTCAGCCTTCCAATCTACAGTGGAAACAAAATCTATCAAAACAGTTAAAATGAAAACCATCAGCAGTGACCAAAAGTGCAGCCAAAAAAAGCAGAAAACAATGTGTACCTTTGTGTCTACATACAACTAAATTGCCTGTTTTTAAAGCAGAAGTCAGCAGGCACAGCAGTGCAGCGGGGGAATATCCTATGTGTTTAAGCCATGGGATCCCAGCTGCAGAAACTTGGGAATTCACATGAGGAGGATGCTTGTGGGCTACATGGTGGTGGTGGCACAGCTGCCTGTCACAGAATCATTACTGTTGGAATGGACCTCTGGAGATCATCTGGTCCAAGCCCCCTGCCGAGGCAGGGTCACCTAGAGCAGGTGACACAGGAACACATCCAGGTGGGTTTTGAATGTCTTCAGAGAGGGAGACTCCATAATCTACCTGGGCAGCCTGTTCCTGTGCTCTGCTACCCTCAGTGTGAAGAAGTTCTTCCTTACATAGAGGTCAAACTTCTTGTAGTTTATGCTCCTCATCCTATCACTAAGCACCACCGTAGAGTCTGTAACTATCCTCTTACCACCTGCCTTAGATGTATTTATATGCATTAATGAGATCTCCTCTCAGTCTTCTCTTCTTTAGACTAAACATGCCCAGCTCCCGCAGCCTCTCCTAAGAGAGACTCTCCAGACTCCTAATAATCTTCATGGCTCTCCACTGGACCCTCTCCAGTAGCTCCCTGTCTTTCTTGTGCTGAGTAGCCCAGAATAGGACACAGCGCTGCAGATGTGGCCTCAGCAGTGCCGAGCAGAGAAGGATGATCACCTCTCCGGACCTGCTGGCCACACTGCTCTCTAGCAGGTCAAGGAACCCTTCTCCCCGCGTAACCCCACGACGCCCGCGGCAAGGACTTCTGCGGCCCCGCTGCCGTCTGGAAGCGACCCCACGCTGACCACAGCGAGAAGCACCTTCGGGGCCCCTCCTCAGGTGATCCCACAACACCAAACTTCAGGGCAGGGGAAGCTCCGTGGCCTCCCCTCAGCCCGTCGGCGGGCGGCAGGAGGAGCCCAAGCCCCGATCTGGCGGAGGACCGTGGAGGGCAGGTGAGCAGGCTGGGGCGTGCGGCCGAGCCCGGGCGCTCTCCAGCCCCAGGGCCAGCCCGGGCGGCTCCGGGCATGAGTCAGAGAGCGGGGCGGGGAGGCGCGGCCGCCGGAGCGAGCGAGCAGCGAGAGCGGCTCCGTCGGGCGGAGGCGGGGGCAGCGTGTCCGGCCCAGACCCCTCCTCCCGCCTTCCTCCGCCCGCTCCCTCCTCCCTCCCTCCCTGCGCGGCTCTCCCGGGGACGCGGAGAGGCGCCGCCGGGCCCGGGGCCTGGACTGCACCGGTGCCCGCCCTCTCCCAGCGCCGCTCGCACCGCCCGGCCGCGGGCTGGATGTAGCCGGGCGCCCCGCGGGGGCTGCAGCAGCAAGATGGCGGGTAGGCATAGCCCCCCTCCCCCTTCCCGCACACGCCGCCT
>VZTZ01039456.1:357210-459657 GCA_013400955.1 Drymodes brunneopygia | reverse complement strand
CTGGAGCACATGTCCTGTGAGGAGCGGCTGTGGGAGCTGGGGGTGCTTAGTCTGGAGAAAAGAGGGCTCAAGGAGGGACCTTGCTGCTCTTTACAGCTACCTGAAAGGAGGTTGTGGCCGGGTGGGGGTCGGTCACTTCTCCCCGGCAACCAGCGACAGGAGAGAGAACGTGGCCTCAGGCTGCGCCAGGGGAGGTTCAGGCTGAGCACCAGGAGGGATTTGTTCTCAGAAAGGGTAATTAGATGTTGGATTGGACTGCCCAGGAGGTGGTGGAGTCTCTGTGCCCGGAGGTAGCGCTCAGTGCAGTGGTCCAGTTGACGAGGTGATGTTCGGTCACAGGTTGGACTCGATGATCTCAGAGGTCTTTTCCAACCTAATTGATTCTGTGAGTCCTGACCCCGCTGGGGAGATCTGTGGAGAAGAGTTAATGTCAGGGTGCAAAGTAACAGAGTTATGGCTGGGGTGGTGCAAAAATTACTTACTTGGGTGAGAAACCTTTTAATGGCAGACTAAGATGTTACTCAGGTGAGAAGGTGTCTGTTGATTGTGTCGATGCTGAGGGAGCTTCTCGGACGCAGAGGAGGATGAATTTTGGGTGGAAAGTGAAAATGGAGGTGGGGGCAGGCGCCTGCCTCGCAGCCTGCAGTGGGTGTGCAGACCCCTTGGTTGCTGCCTGAAGGTGTTTTGTCTGCTGTGCAGTCTGCACGGCATCCCTTCACCAGGGCTGGAGTGCAGGAGAAAAACCTTCTGTTTCGTGGGTTATGTTTTTAGAGGACAGCTATTTAAACTTTTCAGGATTCAACTGGTACATCTTTTTCACTTTTATCAGCTGACATTTAGAAGACTCCTATTGTACTTTGCCTCGCACAAAGAGGGAGCCTTCCCCTGAGGCTTTTTTTTAATTCAGCGTGATAAGTCGCTGTTTGAAAACTCTGTGATTACAGAGGACTTTTTTCAGAAGAGACACGTTTAACAAAAAAAAAGTGCATTCTTAAGTTTCCGCTTAGATTATGGTTTTAGTTGACCGTAAGACAGGAATTGAAATTATCTGTAGTTGTTGGAGGGATGACTGAAGCTGTGGATTCCTGGTGCTGGTGTTAATGTTATGGTCTTCAAAAATAAAAAAAAATATATGCATGGAGATATGACTCAGTCCAGATGAGAGCATCCTGAAGGCAGAAGCCATAGACATATAAAAATTTGAAACTTCATTAAAAATTACTGAGGTTTTGATGGAAGTAGGTAAAAGCAAATGTCTCAATACTTACGCATGGTATTTTAAGAGAAAAAACCAGGACTCTGTGTGAATCAATATGTGCTGTCTGGATGCAGTTCAGTCACACAGTGGCTTTCATGATTCTAAATTTTACATGGTTTTGTTCTTGGATGGTGTCTGTGAGCCAAAGAAAAATAATATAGATCAGTGAGACTGTATATATGTAGTCAAAAGTATTGTTTCTTGTGCAGTATTATTTGGAATAGCTGTGTTTTCTACCCATACACAACTATGAAAGTGTTTCCAATTGATTGGCTGCACATATGAAACAGACGATTAAAAAAATATGACAAAAAGATGGAACTCCTGCCTGAACCCCACCCTGCAGTATCCCTCTGTTGTAAATATTTAAAATGTTTGCAGCTCTTTCAAGTAGCACAGTTAGACACTGGTTTAGAGGTGTAATACTGAAGTTGTAGAATGCAATAGTGATAAAACTGGAAGCGCTGGCAGCATTTATACCTGTGTGATTCTGGCAGCTGCATTCTTGCTATTGAGTGTGCTGAGCTATATTTAAGGACAAAGAGAGAAATACTTGCAAGGCATACCTGTAGTCCTGGTGGTGTAATTTAGGAGGAGGAATTAGATAAATGTAAAATAGTATGATCGATTGGCTATTTTGAAAAGTGAACTACGTTTTCAATAAATTTTTGGGTTTTTAATTGATCTGATACCAAGCAATAGCAAAACATCTGTGAGGTGTGCTGGAGAAGTCCAGAGTGTTTAAGACTGGATACATGTGTCAAGGTGTGGATTGGACATCTGAAGCTGAGTCTCTGATTATGCATATGGCTCAGGGCATCTCACTAGAATAGGTGTTCCTCTGTAGCTCATCAGTGAGCCTAGGTTTGAGTCTGAATCATGACAATTTTTTGTTGCTGTATTGTTTGTTCTGGTTTTTTTCCCTTTGGTAGTGAGACTAGCCAGTGTGATTGTATTTCCTTCTAATGACGGAATCATTAAGGTGACTTAATAGATACTTTTTATTGGTCGTGTTCTAAAGCAGTAGGAGAAAGTCTTGGATCTGAGCAAACAACCATGCACAGTTGCTGCTGAAAGTAATGAACCAAGCATCTGTGCTTCTTTTAGAAAGGCAGAGTGAAGAGCAGCCGTTTTATGATCTTTGTCTTTTAAGGTTTCTGGAATCAAGTGTTTTATTGGAAAGTTGGAGTTTATCAACAACTTGTACAACTGTACAATTTGTTCTTCTCCTCGTTTATTATGTCAACTTGTTGAATGGTAATTAACCTGAAATATAGAACAGCAAAATATTATATCTTTGGAGTAGTGTTTTAATAGGTGCTTGTAAAGTTTCCCTTTTCTCTGAAGAGAACTTGATAAATATGTAGGTTAATGAAACATTCCTAGATTTCAACAGAGAGCAGTAAATCTACTGTTGGAGTAGTGGAGACCTTCAGAATATAAGCTGTGGAAGGCATCTATTTACAAAAAAAAAACCTTCCTTTTGTTGATTTGTTTAAGAGGTCAGAGATTAAGCAAGAGCTTTTACAAGAAAAGCTTTCAGAGAGTGGTTGATAAACCAGCTGGATTGACTTTTAAATAATTCATTTTAGCTTTGGTTTGCATTTCTATTTTGAAAGCTTCATATTATTTTTCTGCTCTTGGTTGCTTGGTAACCACTGGAAAGCTCTGATTTTTTTTCCTTGAGGTGAATGCATACTTTACACCTGGTACATTAAACAGATGATTGCTTTAAGTAGTTACATAGCTTGCAAATGGCATTTCGGTACTTTGATTTTAGCTGATATTTCACTTCTGTAGATACAGCTCCTGATGTCAAAGGCTGGATAATAATTGAAGAAATTCTGGTTCTTCCAGAATTCTTTAGCCAGTGGCTTTTCCTCGTTTGCTAGTTTGAAGTAAAAGGAAAAATAACCCAAAACGAAGACAGTGAGTGTACCCTGTCAGAATGCACAGCAGGCTATAAAAAAACCCTAATTCCTAGATGTGAGTTCTTATCATGAAAGACAACTTAATTGACTCTAACCCCCCCCCATCCCCAAATAAGGCACATATAATTGCATTTCATTTATGTGAAGGTAAAGCTAAGAAGAAACCTGTGATATCCACTAAGGGGGATGGTGTGGGGGGGGAAGCAGCACCTCCCTCTAAAGACAATAGGATGAAAATTAAGAAATTCGAGGTGGAAGCCTGAAGAAGAATCTATCCCACTACTTGGATTGTTGGTATCCTTGGCCCTTTGTCTGAAATCTTGCACAGTATATGAAAAGTCAGGGAAAATCTGGCTTTTGTTCAAATATTTTGTACAAAATCAAAATAGAATGCTATAACTCTTTAAGATGAGTATAGAACAGAAAAGGAAATAGGATGCAAAAATGGTTGAAAAGCAAATGTGGGCTTGTGGAAGTACATCTTGCTGATAAATAAAATGTTCTTTATGAGTCTTGCTAGACAGTTTGTATTCCCCCCTCCGCTGGCTGTTTCTGGAGGCTGAGCTGATCACTACAGATAGATGAAATGAAACGTACCATGATGCTGACGTCTTTCAGTCTGACCATTGATGTGTGCAGGATGTGTGCTCTGAAAAATAGAGCCATCTGCAATTAGAACTCAGATTCAGAAAGGGGATAGCTTTATTCAACTCATTATTTTAATTTTGGTTTCAATTAGGAGTGAAAAGAAATTTTGATCTGATAACTGGTTTTAATATTGCTTTACATTTGTGTTTGGTAAAAGTGCTTGTCAGTGATAGCTGACAGCTGCATTTGCACGCAACATCAGGACTTCTGGTAGTTGCATGTATATGTGCATGCTTTGGTGGTGTTATGTAGCTTATTCAGATTTTGAAGCTTTACCTTTTGCCATGCTGACAGTGTTGAATTTCCTTTTTCTGTACACTTAGTTTCCAGATGTTTTAAATGAGTTTTTACATATATATATATATGTACACATATAAACACACCTATGTATAAACTTATTTTCTTTAAGTGTTTAATGGTATGATAGATTTGAAATTCAAGAATGAGGTAGTTTTTACAATTAGAAAATCTAATTTACTAATGTTACTGTTTGGATTTTACCAGTGGATGAAACAGTGTTAAAAACTAAAAACTGAGTAGTGATGATCCAACATAGCTCTATTTTTGAGTTCTTTTCCGTGGATTAAAAAGGGAGGACAGGTCTTCCTAGTCTCTCCTCCCAGCAGGCTTCTCAGTGACTGAACCAGTTATTTAGCTGAGCTGAAGAAAATTCTCTTTGTGCATCTGCAGATGTCAAAAGCTGTTTTATCATTGATGCTATGTTCTTTTTCTAGGTGATGAGCAAATCATCTGGCATTAGCAGTGAGCTTTTGTTGGTTGAATGCTTTTAATTAAATCATTCTCTTAGACTTTGAGTAGGGCACAAGTCTCTTTCCGAATGGAATCTAATTTAAATTTAATTTTTTAAACACTTTCTAAATGATAGTTTAAGTCAAAAAGTGGTTTTTTTTCTTTGTTGTTGTTGTTGTTTTGTTTGTATAAAATCAGTCTGTATTTCCCTGTGGTGTCAAATCACAGTCACAGCTTGATGCTGTGTTGCAGTTTTTATTCTCTGGCAGTGAATTATGCTGGCATAACATGTGTTCAGTATTTTAAAATTCACCTTCCCTTTCCCACAGCTGTACGTAGTAATATCAGAAGCTTTTGCACTGATATTACTATGTACATTTTGTTTCTTCAACACAGAATAAGAAGTAGCAGATTTTATTGCGCTGTTAGTTGTTTTGTATAGGCTGCATATCATGTCCCTTCTAAACTTAATTCCAGTTTTGAGTACAGCTAAATTTTCAACATCATGTTCAGATGCCCTGTTGCGGTACTGACCTTTTGGTCCCGTTAGAGTCTGAGCTCTGCTGAAAGACTGCTGAGATAGTTTGAGTTGATGGGTTGGCATTTCAGCATTGCAAAAAAGTAATAAGAGAAATTAATGGCAGACTTTCTGTGGTGATTGGAATCAGTTCTCTGGTATGATTTGGATTCTGCTCCTTTGGGAATCCAGTAACCGTTTCTTAATGCTAATGAAGCACACGTGTTAAGTCTGTTGTTTCCCCTGGAGATCAGGGTTTAATTCTCCCAACACTTCAGTTCATTTCTTTGTCTTTTAATGTGGTGATTGACCATCACAGAAACTGGGAGACTCAGGTGGATGGCTGTGTCCCCATGGAATTCTGGTGTTAGTGGTCTCAGGTGGATAATGGTTAGTCTCCCTTTCTCCAGCAACCTCTCGGGATCTTAGAGAAAAGAAGATGATGTGAGGAGAGGATTGATGTAGGCTAATGAACCTTCCTCATGCAGCTGCACATGTTTTCTCCATTACACCTAGCAGAGGATTGAAGAAGAGGTAATTTTGTAGGCTTTCAGCTTTCCAAGGCCACTAGCATCACTTCTGATGTGGGAATGTGCTTTTCACCAGTCACCTTTTATTATCCCATCTCTGGCAGGGATCTTCAATTAAGGTTGCCAGCTATTTTTTTTTTTCTTGTCTCATGATTTATCTTCTAGGGCTTTGGGTATTCTCCTCCTTCTCCCTTTCTCTCCCAGTTGGAGCTAAAAAACAGAGGGAGTGAAAGAGTCAGGAAGAAGCTGGAAATGGTCAGAATCCTAGGCTTAAGATAGTGAAGCCTTGGTGCTTGCAGTTATTTCTGACTGCTGACCTATTGTGGAGGTGGCAGACTGCAGTGTGTTGAAGATAAAATGCTTTTCTTTCCTGTGTGTGCCTTTTGCTGTGAAGACTTTCCCTCTGTGTGGGCAGGAAGTTTTCATTGCAAGAGTTGTAACATGAGCAGAACTGGATGAAAGGATAGCTTCTGCTTTGGGAGCTGGAGGAACAGTTCCCCCTTTGGAAGAGCAAGGCAGGGACAGCTGCCCCTAAAGGTTCCCAGAACATCAGGGCTCCTCTGTCTGCTTTAGAAGGTATAGTATAAGAATAACTAATGTGGCTGTTCCTTGGTTTGAGAGGGATGCTGCAGTTCTTTCTGGCAGTAGAGTGTTAAACCCCTCCTGTGTGGGCTGAAAAAGTGTCAGAGTATGTTTGTGAAAGGTGTTTGCAGCAGTGGAACAACAGCACCGACAGTTGAGACCACTGGTTTGGTGGGTTTTTCTTACTGTTTTTAAGGTAAAGAAAAAAGAGAGGCAAATAGTACCGTAAATAAGCATTATTCTCCATACAATTTCTGGAAAAGCTCTACAGATGAACGTATAAAACGGACATGGTATGTGAGTGATACTGCAGAATGTTGAAGCATTTTTCTCTGATAAACAAATCTGCTTAGGGAATTTTTTTTTGTGTTGTTGCCATAGTGCCTGAACAGTTCCCAAATATTTGAATGGAAGAGAGACTACCTTTTCCTTCCTCTCTAGCCTTCAGGAGGAACAGCTTGATTAGTCTGTTAGGATACTTGGTTGTGCAAGTAATGTAAACATTAAATTGCATTGAAATGAACACCCATGACTGTTCTTACTTTTTCTAATGAATCCACTGTATTCTGTACCTCTCAACCTTCTCCCACAGGCCAGTTTTATACTTTATACTGAGCACAGACAGGAAGAGTGTGGAGAGTTGCAACAAGAATTTCTCTGTATGCCAGGAAATACAGAGGTTCATCCCACCAGGAGTTTTGAGAGCTGTCAAGCAGTGTCTCAAGAGCATTGTCTGGAATTTAAGCAGAGAGTGGAAAAGTGCAGTTAGGAAGCTCCAAAGGATTTATGTTGCAAAGCAGTGTTTTGTAGATTATGGATGTACTAGTTGTAGAGCTTGCCTTCTCTGCGGTGTTTAGCCTAAGTAAGTGTATTTAAGTTGCTGCGGTGATGTTGTCAAAGTCACTGCACAGTGAACAACACTTGGTAGCTTGATGTATCATAACTCACAGTGTCACATCAGCATTACAGAGCTTGCACAAGTCTTTGGAGTGTTTGAGCTTTGGCTGCTTGCTTCATATCTCTCTTCCTTCTAGTTAGTTCAATGTTAAGGCACATACAGTTTGAACTTGGTATTTCTGTGTGTACCAGATACCCAGTTGTGTGACAGAATTTGAGCATGGCCCCATGCACAGTGAATGCATGTGTCATATTGTGGTAGGACCAGGGAGAACTTGCTGGTTGAAGATGGAAGTAGGGTTTTCCTCACGGTGCTGCAAAATTCTCAGTCAGTCATGAAGTCAGTTAGAAATCCCATAAACAGCAGTGCTCTGCAGAGAGAAAAGGGATACCTTTCTTTGATAGTAGTGACCTTGTAGAGGAGAAAAAAGTAGCTTAGAGGAACTTCCCATTTGCGCTAGCTGACTTTCGCTTCACTCCAACCTCATTCCACAGTTCTTAAGTGTCTGCAGTTGTTTGAAAGGGATAGAAGACAGGGACTGAAATAGCTGGGAGCTTGAGTGCCTTGGTGATGGGCGTGACATGCTCCCTACAGGAAACAGGCAGACAGAATATAAACTGTTGATTGTTTTAACTGGTAGCTTGGATATCCTTCTCTTTGTTTCAGTTTCCTCTGGAGCAGCATTTGTTGCAGGTCAAACTGTTAACCGGTAGAAGGGACATACAGCTGTTGTGCAAATAAGTTATTAGTGAGCAATATAGGATGGAACCATCCTTTTATTTTTTTTCAGAGCACGTCAGGATTTTCAGTGCTGCTTTCATATACCTGAAAGGAACAAACTTGTGTGTAGCTGCACTTGTTCTTGCTTAAGAATTTTGTATTGTCCCTTGTTTCTTCTGATGCTTGATGAGAAACTCCTTTGGCAGCTTGATAACTATCTTTTTATGAAGGCCTTTGCTAAATGAAAATATTCTCACAGCCTGTTACGTTCAGACTACTGGGTCTTTGAAATTTGCTGTGCCATACTTGCATCAGTTCTGTGTGTAAACAGCTGCTGATTTTTGATTCCTGTGTCTTTCATCTGCTAAGTGCTCCCTATCCCTAGCCCCCCAAAGCTGTACTGAAGCTTTATTTTAAAGGGTTTGCTGTGTCTGTGCTTTGAGCTGTTAGGAAGCTCTGCTATCAAAGTGCTACATAGGGACTAATGTGGTAAGCCTTACTTGTTGGCACAGCAGCTTTGCGTCAGAGCTGCTTTGCGTTTCCACCTTCTTATCTTCTTCCTTGCTGCTGCCTCTACTCCTTGTGCCCCACCCCCAAACCCAGTCCCGCCAAACTTGGAGGTCAGACAACAGTCTCTGCATACTGTTGTCTGAACATACATACAAGGTGTGGTTACTTGACATTCCTAAGAGGCTCAAGTCTGATAGTGCTCCATGGTTTGAAGGGCTAATTTTAGGGGAGAAAAGCAGAAGGAGAAGGGTGGTTCCTGTTTCTGCTGCTATGGTAGGTGGGCTGAAATCTAAACTTATCACTTGCAATGATAACTTTGCTGAGTAGAATCACACACCTTGTAGCATCTCAGTTGCATTTTCAGTCTTGGACTACAGCAGGAGGGAAACAGAGAAAGTAGATTTTAAGTGTCTCTTGTTAAAAACAGCTCCTACTTTCTCATGGTGGATTCTGCGATGGCCGGTGAGTGATGCCTGGATTGGGCAGACAGGGTGGTAGAATTCAGCATGACAAGCACATTTTGTAAAATTTGTGTGATTGCCACTGCAGTAGCTGTTGGTTAAGGTTACTGAAGCAATGCAGTAAATTTGTGGTAGCAAATGAATCTGAAATAGTGTCACTAGTGCTTTGGTCTGTGTTGTCATCACAGAACCAGAGCTGGGACATCGTGAAGTATGAAAGGGTTAAGAGTAGTGAGTTCAGCTGTGAACAAACGCAGATGTTTAGCATTGGTGCTCATGCTGAAGTGAATTTCTCTTTGCAGCACATTAAATGCAAAGTGATGTTTCTTACAGAAAGTTATATAGAAATGAATGTGTTCACAATATATGGGCTGAGAATATTACTTGTGTTCTGCCTAAGTCTCAAAGTAAGGTGAATTTATTCCTTTGTAGCTTGGAGGGCAGCAATTTAGAACAAAGCCTACTGCTGTTATTTTGTGGTCATGATATCAAATGTCTGGACCCATAAGATTACAATTTTTGCTTTACAGTTAAGCAGAAAAATTACTTGCCTGAACAGCAGAACAGAACTCAGTTCTTTCTTCATATAACTGCTGTATTATCCTGAATATCTATATGATAATAATTGATGTAGAGTGTAATAAATAGCTTATACTAAAATGGAATAAAAATTAGTCCATTTTAGTGTATATATATATCTGTAGCAACTGCCATACAGATTCTGTAAAAGATCTTGAGAATTCTTTAGAGATGCAGAAGATAAAATGAGAGAACTGGTAATATTAGCTGGAAATCTTGAATCCTTGAAGCTGTTTGTTGTTCTGCCTTCAGAACTGAAAATTGCTTATTTTTTAGAATACACTTCTTGTCACTGAGTTTCTATGCCAAAACAAAGAAGAATATCTTTCTGCCATGCAACTCACAGCAAACACAGAAGAACAAAAAGAATACATATAGGCCTTGCTACTGAACAGTCTATGGCAGAGAATTGCTCCGGCATTGTTAAATAAGAAAAGATAATAGTTATTTTTTCAAACATGATTTTATGCACCTCTTTATAAAAGATTCAGTGTGAGAGATCTTTGTGAAAGGTACTGCAAGGATGAGGTACGTAGTAGAAAAACCAACTCCCTTGAAAATTGGCCCAGAGGCTGTGGTTTTATAAGGGACTGAGTTTTAAATGGACCTCTGTTTTGTTGTTGTATGCTCAGCCAAGCTTGGCAGTGGTTGACTAAGCACCCCTGAACACCCTGAGTCTGCCTCAGCAAGATTGCTGCATAGCTCATGTTAGTTAATAACTGTGTCAAGTTATTGTTGTATCCTTGCCATAAAACAGAGGGGAGCTTAAAGGAGGGAACATGAATGTATATTTTCACACAGTACAGTATGGACCAGATGCAAGATAGATAGACAAGCCTGAACTGCTTCTACAAAAAAGCAGTCAAACAAATGTTTTGACAGGAAAATAAAGGTACACAGAGAAGAAGTTACTTGGCCTCTGTAATACAACAGGTTAATGACAGTCAGGCATGGAAGCAAAAGGCAGTGCCTGTCTTATGTGATGTCTCCTTGTGTTTGGCAGTCATTGTGTAGTTTTGAAGAGAAACTTGCAAACTTAGTCTGGATAAATAATGAATTTATTCATTTTGCTCTGCTTTGGTACTTGAGTCGGCAGAAATGGAAGCGCCTTGATTGCTTTTGACATCATTGTGCAGTTGCTGGTTTTCCCCCTGACACCTCTAACCTGGGACTTTAAACTCCCGGGATAGCATGTTCTTACGGAAACTCCTGTTTTCTTAGCTCTACTTTTGCATGTCGGTGTGGACACATAAGACCAGATTAGAAGGTAACTAAGGCTCTGCACTTGCATTAGTTTTTAGTGGTGTCTTGTAGCTTATATGCTTTCTGTGGATTTGGTCCATACTTACTTTACCAGTCTGAAAAAGTGGATAAAAATAAGAAAATTGACCCATCATTTTTTTGCAGTAGGAAAGTAGTATGTGGTCTTGTTGCCTGGTCTACAATCTGAAGCGGGAAGAAATATGTGTGTTCTGCATTTGAATTAGCCAAAATTTGTACTGGTTTTGACTGGTGTAGAATTAATTTTCTCCGTAATACTTTGTATGGGATAATGTCTTAGATTTGTGCTGAAACTAGTGTTGATAAATCACTGATGTGTTAGTTACTGTTGAAGACAGGGCTTAAACAGTGTCAGGGCCTTCTCTGTTCCTCATGATGCCCTCCCAGTGAATAGGTTGGAAAGGTACGAAGTATCCCCATATAATCTACTATGAAGAACTTTAACTCTGTCCCAGCCAAAACCAGTGCATTTGTGTTGTTTAAAGGGTGTGTTTTGCATTTGTAAAATTTACAGAAGGGCCTATGATATTTAGTCAAGTGCTCAAAAGTTGGGTGGAAAGCACAGTAGGGCTAAAGAGGCAATGTTCAGTAAACAGCCTTTTTGGTAACTCTTTTGGTATACTGTGGAGGGAATAGCAAAGTGACTTGGTTTACTGAATAGTGCAAAGTATGTCCTCTATGCATTTTAGATGAAGAGTGGTTAGATGTTGGTGATTGGTGTTTGTGGCAAGTTGAAGACGAACATCCACTCGGGGGGCTTTGTTGGAATGGAAATTCTTTATTAGAATGGACTGTCTCTTTTGGCTTGGTGTTATGAAAGTGAAAATGAATATGTAATGTAACAGCACTTCACTAGAACTATAAACCATTCATGTGCTGATTGATTTATTTTTACCATCCTTTTCCTCCCTCTATTACAGTTGTGTTAATTGAGATTCTGTCATCTCTTGTGACTATGAGCTGAGATGCTGTAATTATTTAAATAATAAATGTTGTTTGGTAGCAGAGGCACATCAAGCTCAATGTAGTGCTGAGCCTAATTTTACAATTCATAAACTCAGCAGAGCCAAATCCATGAAACTCACTTTCTGTTTGAACTAGTAGGAGACATCAAACAGATAAATTGTAAGCAGATGCTCATATTTTTATCATTGATATTTACACATGATATAGAGTGGATTTAGCAGTTGGATTGACTTAACTGGATTCATGAGGCAAGAACTGTAGAAAAATAAACCTAGAGGGAGCAAGGAGGAACATAGAACAAAGCTGAAGTTGAGAAGAGAAATGGAGCAAGTAAGATTGGTGGTGCATGTAATGGTCAGCATTTTATTTTCTTGTATTCATAAGTTTGATAGCTAAATAAAAACAACTACTGCTGACAATAATTATGTTGGTATTTTGACATAATTACTTCAATTTATGTTTTTAAATTTACAGTATGATCAACAGACACTGAAATAGAAAAATAGGACCCTGTCATACAACTTATTTCACTGTCTTAGTTTGGAGGGAAGGAGTTTGACTCTCTAGCTTCCTGAGAATGGGAAGTGATTTAACTTTTGGTCAGCCCTGAGGTGGTTGGGCAGCAGGTAGATGACATTGGAAGATACCTTCAACTGAAATAGTCTAGGTGCGAGATGACAGAACTAAAACCACAGGAAAGTCCCTGGTTTCAGTTGGATTGATGGGTTGAATTAAAGGCTTATGAGCCTGTGAAAGGATGTAGCCAGTTCCTTGTTAACTTGACCTGGCATAAAGTCCTAGCTTGCATTATGAGTGCATTTTTACTTGCCCCCCACTTCCTGTGAAAATAAAACTGATTCTTGCTAAAAACCCAAACTAAACAACAAAAATTAAACCCAAACAAATCCACAAACCCAGACCAAAGTTCAAACAGTTATGTAAACCTGGAGTTGCTAAACACTTTCCTTTTGTGTTGCAATAGCTTTTTGCAGCTGATCTTTCTTTTCAGCCTTCCCTTCCTCCCCCTGCAGTTTGTTATTCTATCCTCTACCTTAGACGTCTCTTAACACCACTGATTCCTCTTCTCAGACTGCTCTTCCATTTTCTTTGGCTCCTAGTACACTTTTTTCCTTGTCCCCATCTCTCAGATTGTTCCTACACACTTGCTCTTTCCCTATCACTTTTTCATTTGATTTCTGGCAAGAATTTCATGTCCTGTCAGCAACTGCAAAATCTGGTCCCTTGTGCAAGGATGGAACCAGTTGATGTCCGTGGATTCTCTATGTAGAAAATGAGAGAATTATTTTGTTGGTAAAAGGGTGCCATTAACTTAGTTTATGTCCAAAAATATTATTCTCCCAGAGCTCAGTGTTTGTCTTTTGACATTTGAAGTACAGTAAGGAAGGTGTTTAGGCAGTGGTAGCTCTGTATGTATTCTGAATGTTGAAAATAATGATACAATATCTGGTAAGCAGTTTATATAGCACAGCATATTTTATGGAAAGTAAGAGGACAATAATCTTTTTTCTTCCTTCTGTAGAATTAATTTTTAAAAAGTCATTGTTGGACTTGTAGGTCTGTCTTCTGATCTCTATTTGCAAGTTTTGAAAAAGCATTTCAGAGAGATTTCTCTAGACTGAAGAATAGGGGTAGTGTACTGTATTGTTATGTTTTTGGGGCTAATGAAGGTAACCTTTCAAACAGGTGATCTCATTTGCAGCCAAAAGCGTGTGTTTGCTATGAGACTGAGTTTTAAAGCAGCTTTGGAAACTAAAAAGGTGGTAATTCAAATCTGAATTCTTAAGGAGCTCTGCAGAACAGAATTGGACCTCTTTCCACTTCTTTGGTTCTATGGTTATTAAGGAGTCTGTGTGTATGAAGTTCCCTGATGACGTGCTGGTTAATAATTATGCAGTAGGTGAATTGTGCCCATTTTATTTGGTAGTCAGATCTAGCAACACATTGATTTTTTTAAACATGGTTAATTTAGATTTTTCTGTTTTAGAGCAAAGTCTTTGTGGTCTGTTAGATCATGTAGTATAAACTCTGGGCTACCTGCAGCTATGATTTGAGTACGTGTCTTTGAAAAAGCTGACTTTACAATTAGAGAAAAGTCATTTGCTTGAGAAAAATATAAGGTATAAAAATACTTAGGAAGTTTAGTGATGCATCTTACTTGGGAATGTAGAGAAAATGACTCAAAATCCATTTATACATCATCAGTCAAACTTGTATACAAAGGACTTTATGGGGGTTGGGGAAGCTGGTGGGAACAGTGTGATGCAGTTACTAAATTCGGTGTCAATGGGACCTTGCCTAGACTTCTGTATTACAGACCAACAACAGACATCATTTTAGAGTCAAACTACTGTGATTATAAGGAATATTTCTGATGTCTCTGATAGTTGGTGTGGATGACTGCAGCTCAGAGTCTGATGTGATTATTATACCTTCAGCCCTGGACTTTGTCTCACAAGATGAAATGTTGACGCCTTTGGGAAGATTGGACAAGTACGCTGCAAGTGAGAACATATTTAACAGGTATGCTTTTTAAATGTCCTGTCTGGCTAATAGTATGCAAACTATTCATCTGATTCAAATCTGGCTGAAGTTAATTTGCATGGAATACAAATAATGTCAAAAAACCCAACACCTTTATGAAATTCTTCAGTTTCCACCCCTTCCTTGTGTTTGCTCATGTGCCTCCTACTTAGAGCAAAATAATAATGATGACAGAAAAACACATGCTCACCTTTTAAGCAACAGCAGTAAAGGACTTCTTGAACTTCTTCATTCATTGGAGCATGTCATTTAGGGTGTTTTGCAGATGCTAACATTCCTCTTGGCACAGGACTGTAAGGTGATAGTAAACTTCATCCATAACTCTGTGTGAAAGTGAGTTTAAGAAAATACTTCATGAAAGGTCAGGAGAGCATAATGAACAGCACTGTAGATTGCCAAGGGAAACGCAAGAACTGCCTTTCAGAGTCAAGCTGTCCTCTGTAGTTTACAGTTTGAGTATTGCTGCTTCTGGCTATTGAAAGTGAACTTGCCCAGTTAATACTGTGTTCTGCTTCTTCCCGTTTTTATTTCTGTAATGCCACTGAGATGGTTGTTTCATTGAAAGCACAGGTATTGTAACATACTTCAGACAGACACACATCCCACCCCATCCCCTTGCACTCAGACACACTGCACTCGAATGGAGAAATTCAAGCCCATGGTTTATTTTAATTGGAACTGTGAACAGTCACAGGATCACAGAAATGTATAAAATACGTTAACAATGAGATTCTCTGGTATTTTATTTGAACATAGTTTAGTTTGGGCTTCAAGTAAGCTTTTAATGAAGTGTGTTTGCTTTAATGTTGAATTTTTAATACAGTAATATGCAGAAGCAAAGTCTATGATCAACCACCGAATAGGACAGCCTCTGTTCTGTTGTGCGTGGCCTGGGTTCAGAAAGGATTTAGCCCTGTTCTTAACTTCAGTCACGTAAACTGTACTTAAAATTCCACACTACGTGTATGAGCATACCATTGAATCGAAGCTGAAAATTGCAGGATGGTTTCTCTTGTTATAACCTGCATAAACCTGTATGCACAGATGAGTTCTGAAATATGCCTCACTTTCAAATTTTGCTTTTTCCTGAAATCCAAAGTTCATTGTATTTTACAATTTAAGATGAAATTGGCACTTTTACTACCAGGAGAGAGTTTTTGCTTGTTTTTACTTCTCATGGGGAGGGAGGGAAGAGGAGCCTTTAGGGCTCCAGGTGACAATTATGTAATAAAAGCCAGTAGGGAGGAGAACAAATTCAGAAACTCAAGTTGTATGTCTTGAATTTTAACCAAGAATGCTGGTCCTAATGTTGCCCACCTAAGGAAAAAACTGTATCTGATTTCTCAGTATGGCTTACACTGGATATGGGGCATGCATAAACTTAGAATCTTTTTAATTACTCTGTCCAGCTTTATGCATCCTGTGCTTTCCTGCAGGGGAAGGTGGTCACAGTAACTGTAGTTTTCCCTTTTTTTTCCCTGTGTTGGCTTGTTTGGATTCTTTTTGCTGGTACAAACATGTTTTTTTAATCCTATCTCTCTTTGTAGGCCTGTTGTGTTATGTAGCATAGGAAAATACAGGAAATAGCAAATGATAATTATTAGTGGTATAACTGTGAGTAGCACTTAGATTACAATAAATGACAGTGACTACTGCAGTCAGTTTATGATGATTCAGCATTAGTCAATCTCAGAATAATAGGAGGAATTTTTACTAAGCAGAGGAACTGGAGCATTTAATAGGAAAATGATTAATTAAATTATATTTGTTTATTTCTGTGCCTTAGTATGGTATCAGCACATCCAATTACTAATGAGTAGTTTAAAATTTTAAAAATACTGTGATGGAGTTAATAATGTTTCAGTTGTTTCTGTGACCTGAAACCTACATTTCTGTGGAAGCTTCAAATTATACTTGAAACATAATCATTGAGTCTGGGGAAATTAGGATAAGATTTTTTCCCCCCCTTTAATTGGATGAATTTGCTTTTAGTATGGCAAATTTTTATCTTTAAATTTCATTTTAAGTATTATTTCGTTTTGCATTTGGTTTTATTATCCTTTTCTGTCTGGTTAGTCATCTACCTGTGCAGCATATTTGCAGTCTGTGATTGTATTGAATGATTAAAGATAAGGGATTTTTAACAACTACTGCAAAAGTCTAGTCTCCTTTAAGTGGATTCCTTGAGCACTCATGATTTCTCAGCCACTTGTTCAGTATCTGCATCCTAAAAAATGTCAGGAGATGGGGCTTGGGACTAGGAATGTCTTCTTTGTTTAAATATATAAGATTTTTGATAGGATAAACTGAGAGAGAGAGGGAGGTAGGGAATCCTTGAACAGCTTCCCATGTGGTGGAGGGAGTTGCTTTATGACAACTTTTGTATGTTATGGTTTACATTTTTACTGGTTTAGGTGCTGCTCATGAGCACCACAGATGTTGCCTTAGTCTATGGAAGGGAGCCTGACAAATACTGCATTAAATGACCCCTGTTGTGTCTGTAAAATAAGGCGTTTGGGAGTCTGGCAATGGTTTGATTATTGATGTGGCAGCCTCCAGACCAGATTTGAGAACCATCTCTAGCAAATGCGTTAATAATCCAACATCGCATTGCAGCAAGAGTAGATGTTGAGCAGAAAGCCAAAGCCATCTCCCTAAAACACAGGGTCTTGTTGTGTCTGGTAGCACTGGTATGTGTACATATACACAAGGATGATGATTCCCTTTTGCTACTTGCTTTAAAAACTGGTTGATGATGCAGTTTGGGCATAGCTTTTGTGTCTTTCTTTTTCATGTTAAAATCCCTTGTGGGTTTTTCTAATCTTTACTGCTATGAACTTGCTTCCATTCCTCATTAAGAAGGCTCAGAAGTGTACAGCACTCACCAGTAAATCTGTCTGAATGAATAGTGAGGCAGATCTGAACACAGATCCTTCATTTCCATAAGCCTGTGAGGAATTATTGTTGCTTTTTCTCTTCAGACCTAAGCAGGTTTTGGCAGGTGACATGTTCATGGATATAGTCAGTCTTGACTATCAAGACTGTATCTGCATTTCGATGTAGGTAATTTTAAGCTATCCTGTTGCAAGGCTTCTTTGTGTTCTGAAGTGCTTCTTTGCTTTTCCCTTGGGAGAATACCTGATGTCCTTTGAAAAAGTTTTTTTGGCAGCAGTCAAAATACTCTTAGAACAGCAGTAAGTGAGGATATACTGGATCTCAAAGAGGGATTAAGCATATATATGTCCTCACATACAGCTTATAAGTAACACTTTCACAGGAACTTCATTTAACTGTGTATTTCAAAACTAGAACTTGCATGCATGAAGTACCCCCATGAAAATAGAAGACTACTGTAATTACAGGATCCTGGAATGTATATGAAAAACCTCTCTTAAGACAGTTTGGTGGGATGTCAAGACCACCTTGCCTTATTTTCATTTAGGTATGATCAGATTATAACCATCAAGTTAATTGAGAATTTGGTTGTCCACAGCTGCAGTTATTTTTTCTGCCCACTCACCTCCCTTCTGTCTCTGCAGGCTACCCCAGTGTTGTTTCTTTTTTGGGTATTTGAGTACTGACAGTAAGGAAATGCTGAACTCATGCTGAAGACATGCAGGTGAAGCTATACTGGCTTCGTTCTCACAGGGACATTTCTCATCATTTTAGTATAAATTAGGTTATTTCTCCTGATCTCTAACTTCACTCTGTTTTTTTCTGTGTTTCTGATCCTACTGTATGCCAAAGAATAAAATGTAGTAAAAAATGAAACAAACCTCAAAGCAGGGTTTTTTGCACATAAATTTGCAGATCTGTTCATACCAAATAAATTACTTAAATACAACAATATAGCTTGAGAAAGTTTACCTTTTAAATGTATGTTAAAATGATTTAAGCTGAACTAACAAAGGACAGAACTTCCCCAAAGCACAAAGAAAAGTTGTAATTACTTCAACAATACTTGAACGTACCTCTGCATGTTTAGCCTTTCTTCTTAAGGGTACAGAGATGTTGATTTTGAAATTGGGCATTCTGAGTTTATTCTCTGAGCTTGTTTGGGGAAAATACTGCCAAGCTCAGTTACTACTGCCAGTATTAATTTAAACACAAAATGTCATTGATGCTCTCAAGTGTGTGGTGTTACTTGTGCAGGGCTGAGAGTTGGACTGAATGATCCTTATTGATCCTTTCCAAATCAGCATATTCGGTGAAATTTTGATTTACAACTTCTAAAAAAATGGGTGAAGAAAAAGAAGTGTCTTTTTTCCTTTTATTTTTCTGTGGTTTTGTTTCAGTTTTTTAAAACACATGCTTGTTAGCTAAATGCACTCCCTGCACAGACCCTGTGCAGATGAGGTAATGTAAATTCTAAAGCAGAAATTTATTAAAGGGCTAATGATGTTCAAAGGAGTTGGAATAAGCTAAGCAATGATATTTATAGTTGTTCTCAGAATATATTCTCACATCCTATATTATGTCTGTGTGTACAGTCTTCAAAATACCTGTCACCTGCCTGTGGGCATAAAGGCAAGGTGTTTGTAATCTATTCCCATTTTATCCTGCTGCTAACTGCAGGATAAAATAAGTGTGCCCACAAGATATCCTGACTATCAGTTTTTCCTAATGTTGGACAGGCTCATGAAATTTTGAATTTTGCTAAATATCCTCCACTTCTACACACAGTATTGGAAGTGCTTGTACTGCAGGCTGCATTGCAGCCTTTGACCTCTGGCCTTTCTTTGGTGTGTTAACTATCTAATGGATAAACAGACGTGTTGCTGCTTAGGTGGCAGTCATAGACCAAGCACACCTTGGCAGAACTGTATCACAGCCTGTAATGTTTGGAGAACATGAGTGGCCGTCATCCCCCAGAATGATGGACGGATGGAGTGAGTTAGGAGTTTATTCTGTGATTACTGGTTGCCTGCCCAGTTAGGTTTGCTAAAGTGAGTTTAGCTTGCCATGGTATCATTCGTTTTGTTTTTTAGCAGAATCTGCTTAATGTAAAAGTAGATCTGTTGATTCCTTTACAAGCCAAAAGGGGAAATACCATCTGGATGCAGGTGGGGGCCATCTTCTACATTTAGAGCACAGAATAAGTTAAATCGGTTTAATAGATAGGTCAAGTCTACTTCAGGTTAGGATTTCTGTTTTCATCTCCTCCTCTTGAGCAGGTTTATGGCCCTCTGCATAGCATCATGTCCAGCCCACAGGAACTAGTGAAGGCATTGTGGGATTCAGCCACTACAGTCCAGGATACTGCTAACAAAGCTCTATGAGGAGATGAGAATCTTCTCAGAACTCCTAGCATAGTAGAGAGCCATTCCATAGTCCCCAGGAGTCAGGTGGGATTTTGAGCTGTTTATTAGCTGGGTTCTAGTGCTGTTTACTGTGGTTCCTTGCTTGTTGGGACTCAGTGGATTAGTTGACTTGTCTCTCACTTTCCAGGACTGCATTTAATATGTAGGAGACTCGTGTCCACACAGGCTGGTTTGTGAAATTGCTTCATCTGTTCCTCTTCTCTTTTCAGAGGTATCCAGCCCTTTAAAAGACCAAGTCAACTCTGCTTCTAGGTTAGTGTGTCATGCAGTCTGTTTCCCTCTGTTAGGGTTTTGATGACTGAATTTTAACTGCTTATCAAGATCTCTGCTGAGAGATGTTCTTCTGTCGAGTTGAAAAGAGTGAGGGAGAGGAAATTTGTTAAAGGCAAATGGTTTCTTCCGTTTGTTTTTTTAGAAGATTTTATACATCTGTATGTCAAAACAGTTCAGTTTAAGATAGTTCTGCAAGTGGCCAATGTAAAACACTTAAATTACTGGTTTTCAGTTGGAGAAAATGTGTGCTTAGCTTTGGGAATTCATGGAAACCTCCTGCGTTTCTCTGATTGCATGGAATTGTGAAGTTCTCAAGCTTCCCTTGTGCACTAGGATTGTAACCATCTGTTTTCTTCCCAGTTGGTGACCACTGCTCGTGTGCACTGTTTGTAGTGAACATCATAAAGTTCAGGTCTGCCTCTTCTCTTGTCTACAGCACTGCTGTTTGTCAAGAGTCCTTCTGCCTAGGCTGCATCCTAGGAGTGTTTCCTTTAGTTTTTGAAATAACTGGCACTTGACACTTGCTACTGCAGCATTTTCTTGAGTTGCTCCAGGGCGTTAACCAGATCTACCAATGTCTTGGACATTGTTCCTTGGCCCATTCCATTATCCAGGTATAATCCTGCTAGCTCTCTGAACTAGATAACCACATTATCCAAAAGGATGAAAAAAGAATTTTACCATTGCAGGCTGTTGTTGGGGAGAAATGTTGTTTGCCACACTTTCCCAGCTGCATAGGGCTATCTGGGTATGTGATGGGTATGACTTTGTAACATAGGCTGCGACAGAACCTCGGAGGACAAATCCCAAATCTGACTGTATCTCCTCACTCATAAATTAATCAATAGAAAATTTTCTTGTGCATTCAGAGTAGTAGCTGAGTTGATTATGACTTATTTCATATTTTCTTAATGTTTCTACTTTGCTTAATGTATGTCTCAGGTACACATGGGTTGAGTAGTACATGTTATTTTCACAGTATGTACCCACTGCTCATAGTATATACCCATAGTATTTGAATAAAATTTGACTTTTAAATGTCACTATTGATATGGAAATCTTCAGCTTGAATGTTCAGAATTCTATTTAAAAACATTTTAACGATAATAGTGTTATTTTGCTTTGTGTGGAGCAAGTTAGGGAATTCAGAGATGAGGATGGAAGGCTGATTCTGACTTCTAACATTCAGCTCCTGTTTGCTCACTTAGCAGATGATTACTGTTTTTGGTCTTGGTGGCTGGTTTCTCTTATCCTTGTAAATGAAAGGGATACTTTTAATATTACATTTAAAGCTAACAGTTCTTTTAGATTATGCCAGGAATCAGAAGTAAGAATTCCCAAAGCTGGGCTAACTAAATCTTCTGACTTAAAAGTGAATATATTTAAAATTCTGTTTGGTGTAAGAAACTTGTATGATTGCACAACTTTTTGATTTAGCTGTATTTCTGGACACAAATAATGCTGATTTTTAATCTTTCTTGTAAACTAGGCAAATGGTGGCTCGAAGTTTGCTGGACACTTTGAAGGAAGTCAGTGATGATGAGAGGGATTGTATTGCTGTGTTGGAGAGAATCAGCAGATTAGCTGATGATTCAGGTAGGTAGCACTAAACATTTTACTGGGTTGATGTGGGAAAGTCAGAGGTGCTGAGCCTGTGTTTAGCACAGGAGCAGCATGTTCTTTCTCCAATATTCAAACTAGGCTTCTGCAAATTCAATAAAATCATGTAAAATCTAATTTTTCTTAATCATCTCCCAGAGATGACTTTTTTTGTTACTATTTTCATCAACAGATTTTCACCCCTTCAAAATGTAGGATTGCAGCTTTCCAACAGTACATTTTTTAGTAACTTTTATTACGTACTTTTCCTACTCAAGAGATCTACATGATTATTTTAGATTTGTAGATGAAGATTAGTTTCTTGCCTTGAGAATAAACTTGGAAACCATCTGTGCAAAACTCCCATAACTTTTGATAGAATGAAAATGCCAAAGTTGTTCCTTTAGACCTTTTTGGGCAACCAGGCATGAACGTAAGAGAAGCAGCATGAATTGGTGAAGGTGCAAATACAGAATCAGAGAATGGTTTAGTTTGGAAGGGACCTGCCATGGACAGGGAGACCTTCCACAAAACCAGGTTGTTCAAAGCCCCATCCAGCCTGGTCTTGAACACTTGCAGGGATGACTCCTCCACAGATTCTGGGTAACCCATTCCAGTGCCTCACCATTCTCATAGTAAAGAATTTCTGCTTTGTATCTAATCTAAACCAACCTTCTTTCAGTTTGAAGCTGTTACCCCATATCCTGTCACTACATGCCCTTGTAAAAAGTCCCTCTCCAGCTCTCTTCCTGGCCTTCTTAGGTACTGGAAAGCTGGAGTAAGGTCTCTCCAGAGCCTTCTCTTGGCCAGGCTAAACAGCCTCAGCTCTATCAGCTGTAGGAGAGGTTCTTTGGCTCTCTGATCAGTTTCATGGCCCTCCTCTGGACTTGCTGCTACAGGTCTGCATCCTTCTTACCTTGCAGTCCCCAGAGCTGGATGCAGCACTCCAGGTGGGATGTCACCTGAACAGAGCAGAGGGGCAGAATCCCCTCCCTCACCCTGCTGGCCTGGATGCAGCTCAGGATGTGTTTGGCTTTCTGGGCTGCGGGTGCACATTGCTGGGTCGTGTTGAGCTTCTCTTCAACCAACACCTCCAAATCTTTCTCCTCAGGGCTGCTCTCAATCCATTCTCCACTGACCCTCTATTGGTACCAGTGGTTGTCCTGACCCAGGTGCAGGACCTTGTTCTTGGCCTTGTTGAACTTCATGAGGTTCATCTAGGCCCACTTCTCAGGCATGTAAAGGTCCCTGTGGATGCCATCCCTTCCTTCCAGTGTGTCAACCACACCACAGAGCTTGGTGGTTTGGGTGGACTTGATGAGGGTGTTCTCCATCCTACTATCCATGTCACCAACCAAGATGTTGAATAGCACTGGTCCCAGTATTGACCCCTGAGGAGCTCCAGTTGTCACTGGTCTCTCCTTGGATAGCAAGCTGTTGACCACAACTCTTCGAGCGCAGCCATCCAGCTGGTGGGTTGAGTACCTCAGCCTTCTCCATGTTCCGGGTAACCAGGTCTCCCACTTTTTTCTGAAGAGGGCCGATATTGTCCCATGTCTTCCTTTTATCACTGATGTACCTGTAGAATCTTTTCTTGTTGCCTTTGACATTCCTGACCAGATCTAAATCTTCGAGGGCTTTAGCTTTCCTAACCTGATCTCTGGCAGCTAGGACAATTTTTCTGTGTTCCTCCTAGGCTACCAGTCCTTGCTTCCACCTTCTGTAGGCTTCCTTTTTTTGCTTGAGTTTGTCCAGGAGCTCCTTGTACATCCATGCTGGCGTCCTGGTGTTTTTGCCTGACTACTTTCATTGCTCCTACACTTGGAGGAGGTGATCCTTGAATATTAACTAACTTTCTTGGGCACCTGTTCTCTCCAGGGCTTTATCTCATGGTACTCCACCAAGCACATCTGTGAAGATGACAAAAATCTGCTCCTGGAGTCCAGTGTAGTGAGCTTGTTGTGCACCTTTCTCTGAGTAGGAGGGCTCTGTAGATCCAGTGTGTCTGTTGCTAATCAATATATTGTGACTGCTGGGTGTATGGAATAAAAGGCAAAAGCAAGAGAAAAATGAAAAACAAATGTGAAAGAAAAGGAGTGCTTAAAACGTGATGGGGGAGTGGATGAAGGGAAAAAAGGTGTGGACAGAACTGTGACAAAATTCTGGCTTTAAGATGCTCTAGAAAGAATTAAGGGCTTTATTTCAACATAACTGATACACATGACACAGCAGAAGGAAGAAAGTCTAGCAGCAAAATATCAAAAAAGATCTGGTCGTTCTTTTGTTACTGTTGGAGTGCTATGGAGAGAAATTTGTATTAAATCTTGAATGAGAAGAAAATGTTCTATTTAATGTCTGTTAGTTTTTCTCCCTTCTTCTGGAACTGCAGAAGATAATGCTTTCCAAGAGCAAAAATAAATTCTGCTGATTTCTGTTATTCTGTCATTACTGTCTTAATTTAACATGCATGGTTTTATTTTTCTGAGGGGATGTCATTGTTTAGCCAGCAAAAGTAGTCTGTTGTAAGCGTTACATAATTGTATTGAGTACCTCTCCAAGGATTCTTTAAAAGGGAAAAAAGGTCACTATTCACTTACAATCAAATGTGTCTTTAATTGAGAACAGTGGCATGCTACTGTTTATAAAGTGCTTTCCTAGCAAAGCTTTGCTTCTGAAATCTGCGTATGCAGTTGCCTGTTTGTGTGGCCCTGTGAATAGTTTTGAGCATCAGAAACTTTCTGAAGCTCCACTTCAGTTTAGAAAATACGACAGATGTGTCCAAGGGAAAATGGCCTCTTGCAGTAACTTGTAGCCTTAGGCTTTTCATTGGTGACCAACTAAGTGTGTCAAATTGAAGTTTATTTAGGCAGAAATGTAGTGGAAGCCAAGAGTTGAGCTCAAATCAATTTGTTGCCTTTCACAAGGGTGGGGTGCATTTTTAATCAGGGCTGATATTTTCTCAGCGTCAGTAAAAGCAGCAGTTCAGGCTTTTCCTGCATTGTAGAAGTTGTCTCAGATCTGCCAAACTAGTAGCGCTGGATTCTGCAGCTGCCCCGCAAATTAAATTTCTGCAAACTTAACTGTGAGTCTTGTGCCTCGAGCAGTTGCAGTATTGGACTTGGCTGGTTTCGGTAAGACAGGTTATTAGACTATCCTTGTGTTTTTAAACCATGTGAAAATTCATTAGGGAACTAGATCTGCTTTGTGTCTTCTTAGTAGATGAGCTTGACTATTATACTGCAGTACAGTGGGTTTTGTTTATTTTTTTGTTTTGGCGTTTTGGTTTTGTTGCAGGGGTTTTGGTTTTTGTGTGTGTGTATGTTTAAGGTTGTTACTATTAGACTTGTTAATTTTTGTCTTGCTTCTTTCCATTTACATTATTTTTTCCAATTTGTCCATAAAACATAAAAACCCCTGAATCTGGAATAACAAAACATTGGAAAAGTGGTGGTGTGTTTTAACTTGCTTGGTTAAAGCAAGACATTTGTATGATTAGAGCCGTCCTGAAGTCAAACCTTCATGTTTAAACACTTAAATAAATAAAAATCAAAACAAACTTGGAAGTCAAACTAAACTATGACTGAATACAAGTCTTTTCATTTCTAATTGTTGATACTTGTCAGTCTTATACCAATTCTTTTAACATTCTGAGCTCTTTGTCTTCTCTTGTCGAATCAAGTCATAGAAAGCGAGGTACTCTTCCTTTTCTTTTTTCAGTAGTTGGTATAATGAGGTTTGAATGGAAGAATGTACCCAGGTTACACAATATCTGTTCTCCTTCTGGGCTGCTGATTTCTAAAATATAGGTACAGCAGTGAACTAGAAATACCAGTTATCCTAAAGTTGCCAAGGGAGTCCTCTGTCCTGTTAATACTTTGCAATTTCATTACAAAGTCTTGTAGTTGGGTTGATGTTTTTCAGACATGGTCTTTGCATGAAAAAAAATGAGTCTCAGGGTTTTTTTTTTTAATTCATTGTGTTTGTGGTTTGTTCACTTGGGGGTTCTTTTAGCTTTTCCTCGGGTTTGTTTTGGTTGTTTTTATACCTTTTATTAAGCTGGGGCTATGCTGAGACAACATTTCTGTGTTTAAAAGCAGGAGAATTTCCAATCATTTTCATTCTTCATCTACTGTGATAAAACTTTTAAGAACCTAAATGTCATCTCAATTGTGCTAAATACTGTATTAATGTGGAATAAAAATTAATCTTTACTAGAAAAATATCTGGGTCCAAATATAGGATTGTAGGATGGAAGAAAATCATGAGAGTATGGTTTGCTATGATTGATACATATCTTGAGATACCAACTGGCTAGCCAAGGCATTACTTTTTTGAGGCATCATGGCAAAAGCAAAGACCAGCTCTAAAACTGATTTTATAAAAAAATTTTTGCCAGAAAAAAATCTGAAAGAAATAGCTTTTGATGTAAACTCATTTGGACTCTTTGAGTAGAGTTGTAGTGAATTGTATTTTGTGAAAGAGAGTTTTGATTACCATTGTGTGGGTGTTTTTCAGTCCTGAACTCTGGACTTCCCTACTGTCCTTGGTGCAAGTTTCCTAGAGTAGTGACAGCTGAGATACCTTGTACTGCTTTTGAATCTGCTGTTCAGTCACTTTGTAATTTCCCTGTTTCTTTAGGGATGTTAGGTATGACTTCTCACTTAGATGCTTTCATGGTGTCTTTGAATCTATACACGCCAAGAAGCAGTTTGGCATAGAAGCTCAGTTGCTTGGCAAATGTTAAGTTATCCCCCATAAACCCTTGTTAGATTAAAAATGCTTATCTTTGTATTAAGACAAATGGGTCTTCTTCGTTCTCAAATGTAGACTAGCCACAGGCTTGTGAGAGCTTGAACAAGGGCCTTATTGTCTGAGTTTTTCACTTAACTAAATTAGTATAATTCAAACTTTTTTATTTGGTACCAGCTTGTGAGTGGCTTAGATGATACAAGATTTCATCATTGTGTGCTGAAGTGAGATTAACTGCCTTTGAAAGTTAGCCCCAGCCAGAATTACTGCATTATTGGCATTTTGCTTAGTGTGTAAGAGGCTCCAGAAGTTTTAAATCTTATTTTCTGAAGTTTCTTTAAAAGTGAGTCTGTATCTTAATTTCTAAAATATATGTGTAATTTAGCTTACTTGGAAATAAATACACATAGATAACTTTCTAAATAAACAATGGGGGGAAAACAGAATTATATCCTGAAGGGCTGGTGCTTACTTGTCTGAATATAGCAACTAGGTTGTTTTTCTTCTGAATGAAAAGTAATCTCTTTACTGCAAAGAATCAGTTGTGAATGCCCTTTCCAAAACAATCTGATTTTGAAAACAATTATTAGGCTAATTGGTCATTAAGTTTTGAAGCTCTATAATCAGGCTTAATGTGGATGGCCTCACAACCCTAATTACTTAATAGTGTGCTTAAGTGGTTTTATTAATGTAGGTTCAATTACTGCTGTTGGTATAGTGAGACATGCCAACATTACCTGTCAAACTGTGGCATCTCATTTAACAAAAATCTTCATATGTAAGCCATATTAATGGGAATGCTAATATTTCTCTTTCCAAGCTGTCAATATCTCCAGCTGTATTTTCTTCCCTTCCATATCTTCATGTTTCAGGATTTTCCATACCCCATCTCCCACCTCGTGCTACGCTAAGAACTTTTCCCTGTGCTTGATCTAAGCCTCTTTTGTCTCTCCGTGCATCTGATGAGTGACTAATGGTGACTTTACCCTCCCTCATTAGTTTGTGTTTCACTGCTTGCTCTGCCAGTCAGTAATGAAATCCATTTCTGGTTAGTAGGAGAAAAGAACATGACTGCTGAAGCAGCACATGCGTCAGACGCATCAGCCTTTCTGCTGGGCTCCTAAGCTAAATGTTATGAGCTCTGGTTACAGTGCATTTCTTCTTGTCTAGCTTTTCTTTTGTCTTACAAAGAGGTAGGAAAGTCAGAAGGAAGGATGAAGTGGGAAATGGTAGAAATGGAAAGGGAAAATGTGGGTGTTTGTAGAAGGAAAAAAAGAGGGAAGTGGAAAGTTATATTTTGGGAAAGAAGAGAATAGATAAAGCTGTGTCATGGGAGGTTTAGTTTAAGGAAAGGTTCTTCACCCAGAGTTGTAGGGCACTGAAACAGGCTCCCCAGGGAAGTGGTCACAGCACCAGTCTGACAGAGTTCAAGAAGTGTTTGGACAATGCTCTCAGGCACGTGGTGTGACTCTTCGGGGTGGTCCTCTGCAGGGCCGGGAGTTGGACTTTGATGATCCTTCTGGGTCCCTTCTAACTCAGTATATTCTGTGATTTTATGAATTATTCTTTTATAGAATGGAAAGTGTTAATGCAAAGCCATGCACTTACACCATTACCTGTTGCTCACAACCCTTAATAAGAATAAAGGGCAATATTATTAATATTCAGATATACTTAAAACATTCATAAAATTGTCAATTAAAGCAGCTTTAATATCATCAGTGGTTGTTTTTCCTATACAGTTTTACAACACAAAAACCTTACAACCCCTCACAAATACAGTGGAAATTCACTGCTGCTTGTATTCCAGAATGGTCATAGTGGGATAATGAAAGCATATTGGAGACTCTTTTCTAAATACTGTACATGGCTGCAGAATAAAGCATTGTGAAATAAATCTAGTTGTGGGGTGGCTCTGGAATAATGACTCGATCTACAAATAACTGCTCTGAAGCAATTAGTTAGTATTATACTCTGCAGTTCCAAAATAATCCCCTTTTAATTTTCAGTATGCAGCTGATGGAGGTACTTTACTTCCTCATAGCTGAAGTGGAATGGAGAGTGAACTGAAGCCTCAGCAGGGATGAAATAAACATTACACATTCATATATCCAAGCTGAGTGTGTGTGCTAGGAGTAGTAGCCGAGTGAGCATGCTGGCACTTTACATGAGAGATGGTGTCAGATTTTAGGGGAAATGTTTTTTTTCATGGATGAAGAAGAAACAGTTAATTACTTCCATGATTTTGAAATCAGTTTAGGATGTTGATTTGAATGGCCATATGTGAAATAGCTAAAACTGAGTGTTTGTTTATGCAGAAGAAAGTCTGCCCAGGTTCTGGAGATGCTGATTTGAACATATTGATGGTTTTGTGTCATCTGGAAATGAAGAGAGGTAGAAACATGGCAATTTATTCTGGAAACTTCTTTTTAAAATTATTTCATGAACAGAAGAAATGGAAGCTATTTTTGCTGTCTTCTGTCATTCTCTTAATTTTGCTTGATTCCTGAAATTCAATTCAGTGTAATTCTATATCTAGATAATACACAAGATATGACAGAATGAAATAAAATGCTAATGAGTGAGGAAATCTAGTCTTTAATATTTCTTTTCAAAGTTTTTGTTTTAACAAATTGCAGGATATCTTTTTTGTAGATTGCTACTTAAAGGAATGGATAGACTGGTACTTTCAAGAGATAGTCTGAAAAGATCAGCATTTAAAAATACTTCCTCTACCAAATGGAAAAATACTGTTCCAGGCAAATGTTATGTAGAACCTAGCTGTACACAGAGATTTTTCCAGACTGCCTAAAATAGAAACATGACGTGAAGCAAAATTCTCTACCCGGATTTTGTTTATACTGTGTGAAAGCCTGGTCCTTGTCTATATTGTACAGTGCAAAAAATACAGAGTGCAGACGTATTCCCTGACTGTATCAGCTTATACTTGAGGAAGCTACATGTAACTTCTGTTCACTGTGTTGATAGCTGTGCTGGTTTTGGCTGAGGTAGAGTGAATTTTCTTCATAGTAACTAATATTGGGCCATGTTTTGGATTTGTGCTGGAAACAGTGTTTAAGGTGCCTTAAATTTAGGAGCAGGGAACATAACAACCCAGGGTAATGCTCGAGTCTTCACTGTGAATGCGAGTGGAATTCTTTCACCACTTGCCATGGGCAGGTAGGAGTTCAGCCATCCCCAGGAGAACAGGGCTGCATCACACCTGACAGTGACTTGGGATGGTAAATGCCACCATTCTGATCTTCCCCCCCATTCCTCCTTCTTCCGTCAGCTCTATATGATCAGCGTGACACCATGGTCTAGGGTGTCCCTGTGGTCAGTTGGGATCAGCTGGCCTGGCTGGGTCCCCTCCCAGCTCCTTGTGCATCTCCTGCTGATTGCTGGTGGGGTGGGGTGAAAGGTAGAAGAGGCTCTGGCTCTGTGTAAGTGCTGCTCAGCAATAACCAAAACATCCTTGAGTTAACAATACTGTTTCCTGCAAAAATCAGAAACGTGGCCCTGTACCATCTACCATGAAAAAAATAAACGCTGTCCCAGCCAAAACCAATACAATGGCCAAGCTGTAAATTTGGTTATAAACAACAGGGAAGTTTAAACTGAAATGGCAGACACCGTTATGTATTGAAGCCTCCTGGAATCCCTGCTTGGAGCTGCCACCTGTTCAAGCTAAATACAAAGCTGAGGAATAGATGAAGGGAATAAGAAGGCTCTCTGACTTCAGTGGATTCTTTTGGCACTGTTGCTTGGGTCTTAAGGAAACATAATGCAGAAGAAAGCTCTACTGTAACTGCATCAGACTGCGAGATTAGGCTCTATTCAGTACACACTGGAACATATGCTTCAGCCTTTGGAAGAATTGAGCTCTTATCTAAATTGGTAAGCTTAAGGTTCAGGTTCTTGCATAGCAGCAGTAATTCCCCAGAACAGCACAAACGCCTTTTGATGGCGAATTACGGTGTTGTGTTACACAGCCAGTTCCCTACACAGCGCTCCTTGTTTGTTGCTTTGAATCGACCTTACAAAGATCCCAGAGCCATGTACTTAAAAGTTAGGGAATGTAAGAACTAAGGTGACTTTACAGTTCTAATTCATTCCTGGGCATGAATTTTTCAGATCTTTAATTGCATCGTCTCATCTGCCTGTTTTCCTCACAAAGCCAGAGCTGACTTAGTAGCTCAGGAAGAAAGGGGCTCACTTTACATCTGCAGGTCTTTAGTATTGTCAGGCAGCTGACATAAGTGCTGCATTATAGATGAGCCCTGTTCTGAAGGAAAAGGAGCTCGTGGTTTTGGTACATACTGTACTCTTACTGGAGTGCTTCGTAAAGAAACATATGAACATAAGGTTTCACAGCAAACCTTATGAATTTGGGGAAAGGGAGTGTTGCCATTGCTTTATCAATGGGTGGGCAAACTGTGGAGATATCAAAGAGCTATGGAAGCAGTCTGCCCATTTCGGGTGCCTAGTGTCCAAGTATGCACACAGCTCTTGATATGCTTAATACAGAGTTCTTGCTGGCTTTGATTGCAGAGGTATTTCTTTAGCATCAAGACAGAGTTCGCACTGCAATCAAATGAGTAGTGTGCAGTTACACTCTGAAGAGCCTGGCTTGAGCATTTTGCGGAGCTTCACAGTAGGCAACGGAATAAATTGGCTTTCTCAGCATTTTGCTTCTTTCCCTCAGTCCCTGCCTCTTCTTTTACCATTGCTTGCTTCCATCATCAGACGGTTTGCTACTTGAGGGAATTGTGTGATTGCACAGGAAGATCAATATTAAGTGCCAGTTCTTGCTGTTTAATGATGCTGCTGTGGTGAGGCAAAAGCTGCATCAGCTAGATCAGTTCTTTGATATGGTTTATTGTCTGGCTGCATGAACAGTAGCACTGGCATAAATGGAAGCTGCAGGTTTTGTGTCTGGGAGGGTGGGAACTGCCCGAAGCAAATTTATAAGCCATTTAAGAAGTACTGCTGCCAAACATGCAGCCTCAGTCAGACTGATTTTGCTTGCTCTCCATCCCCTTTACCTTTTGCCTCCCCCCCACCCTCCTAAAGTGATTTTCTGTCTGCCATAAGAAACAAGGCATGAGTCCTAAGATAGGAGAACAAGATCCTAGGGATAAGTGTTGTTACATAAGTCTCTTGTACCCCTAGATCATGTCCTGGGCATATCTTGAGATAACAGCGTTATGGGAAAGGTGGGGATGATTTCCTCCAGCCCTGGCTTTGTGCACTGGTCGCCATTTCTTTGTCCATAAGTTCCCATCTCTCCTTGCCCAGCCTGATGGTTACTCATTCTGCTCTGTTTGCCATCTACAGACTTTTCAAACAAACTGCTCTTGAGAGAGGGGTTGTGTACAGCCTGTTTGCAGAGATAATGTCCTTCTTTATCTCAGAATGTACTCAGCAAGGGAGGACTCTTCATTTGTAGTTGCTCTGCTTTCATTGGCTACTGGGCAGTCGCAAAATGGAGGGTGTTTGCAAGGCTTTAGCTTTGGGCTTTGGGCAGGTCGTCACACAGGTGGAAAAAAAACATGCTGATGTGTCAAAGTTGGCATGTAAAAGGACTTCTTTCTCAGGGACACTTCAAGCCCCTCTTCCAGAGCTGAAGCAGCCAGACCTTGTCAGATAAGGGGACCAAAACTGAATTAAATGTAGGAAGAAGACAGATGTTTTTGCCAGCTTGACTCTTGAAAACACCTGATCTACTTTGGTTGACACCCCCACACCACCCTGAGAAAACCTCATCCTAATGAACAATTGCAGCTTATCTTCCTTGTGTTCTAAGGACTGCTCTGGCAAATTTTTATAAGAAAGTAAAAGATGAGTTACTATGGTAGGAATATTTTCTTTCTTTGCATTAGTATGATATGGACACTTCAACTTTCAGAATTAATAACCTCATTAACTATGAGTTTGTCCTAGTTACAGGTGCGTATTTTGGTCAGCTGTTACGTTTAGTACTACAAACATAGTGTTTGATCACTAGAGTTGAGTTCAGCATTTTCTTAAGGTGTGCATTTTTGTTAATTCAGATCTGCTAAAACTTGCACATAGTTTGTGTAGTGTTCTTCAGTATGAACCTCGGGATGTTTGTATTGCTTATAGGGTTCAACCTGCACCTATTTCAGAACATCTGAAGTTCAAACAAAAATGTTTTTCTCCTGTGTGTTCCTGATAACATTTGTGAAGAGATACAGAGCATATTGGAAGACATTTTTTACGTTATTGTGATGAACAGCAAACCTGTACAATATTTATTTATCTGAGACTTCATTTTGTATTTTGCAACTTGGTCAGCAACTCAAAGACTTTCCAGAGGATCCCTTGGAAGTGTTCAAGGCCAGGTTGGATGGGGCTTTGAGCAACCTGGTCTAGTGGAACCCCTACCCCCCAGGGATTGGAACTAGATGATCTATAAGTTTCCTTCCAACTCTGATTTTGGTGTGGTTTTCTGTAGGAAAAATAATTTAAGTCTATAGTGAAAGAACTGGAGCCCATAGGCATTTAATTACTTTGTGTGCACTGATCTTTTCTGTTCTCCTTGTCCTCAGTGAAGAAAAGACTGCACACAGCAGGGGACTTGCTTTGTCTTTGTTATGTTTTATTCAGACCTGAGTTCTCATTTACAGCCAGTGTTCAAGAAAGCCAAGTGCTGCACACATTTGCCATGTTAAATACAAATACATGTTGCATGCTTCTGTTTAACAAAAAGTTGTATTTTTAATGAATCATGTTAATTGCAAGTATTGCAAGGAAGATGGCTCAGGTCATATCATTAAGTTTTACCTGAACAACTTTTAGGTAAAAATTCAGTAAGGCATAGATATCTATCTCGTGACATACACATCTTATTATTTAAAATACTGTAAATCAAATTAATATAATTTGAGAGCAATTGATGGATATTGTTGTGTGTTTTTATAGGTAATCAGATAACCAATGGTAACTGCATATGTCAGCAAATCCTGAAAGGGCAGAAGTACTTTGTTCTGATTTTTTTTCTATCCCCATGGAGAAGTTAGACATGTAATAATATCTTAATTCTTAAACTGAATCTGTTTTTCTAATAGTTGGAATCTAATCCATGCCTGTATTGTTGCTCTTGCTTCTTCTCTCATCCCCCAGATACATGTTCTGTGGGGATTAGGGTTCATCCAGGCAGTGCGCCATTTAAAAATTGAATTAAATATTTTTAAAATAATCACCAACTTTGATGAGAGACACATCTCAAAGGTTTAACAGAAGCAGCTGGAAAGATGCTTTTCCATCTGAAAATGACATCAGTAGTCTTAAAAAGCAAAGAATGAAGAGCAGCATCTGTGGTTATGGCTGGTTGTCCTACTCAGTGGGATCTTTCCCATCTGAGGCTGTGGCCCACACTCCCCCTCACTTCCTTTCTTCTCACAGTGGTACCAGTTCTGGGTTGACTTTTTGTGTAGGAGGTTTCTGTGAAGTAGGTGATGCTCATAGCGAATTCAGACAACTCTGATATTCATAATGTTTGGTGGCAGGCTCTCTTACACCTCTTCTTGTTTTATTACTAAAAATGTGGGACGTGACTTTTTAGTAGTTTGGCAGCACAGGGTGTAGTATTACCTGGTTTTGTAAAAAGATGGTCAAAATGAAGCTTGACATAAACACACTGGTATGAACATTTGAGAACATACTTTGTATGTAGAGTACTGTAAGAAGCTTACTCTGGCAGGATCTGGGAGCATGCTTGTAAACATATATTGTGCCTTTTTTTGGTTTTGTTTTGGCCCTTACAGAGCCAACAGTGCGGGCAGAACTGATGGAACAGGTGCCTCATATTGCTATGTTCTGTCAAGAAAACAGACCTTCCATCCCTTATGCTTTTTCCAAATACTTACTACCTATTGTGGTGCGATACCTCGCAGACCAGAATAACCAGGTAAGTTTCTTGTAGTATTTTACTAGCTGGTGAAATAGCCATTGTGATGCCAAATTATTTAAGTTTAGCATCGCATAAGTGTGTAATATTTTGGGATATCAGGATTTTGAATGGACATGAAGTACATGGTACTATGAATTTATTTTAGAAAAATATTAAAGAAAATTTTTTAAAGAAAACGTAATGACAGTTTTTTACACCTAGAGTGTTCTGTCCTGATTTGGGACCTTTTATCTGGTATTATATTCATATGGATAAAATCAGTCGGTTAGACAAGTTTACATAATTTAAATTCTGGCAAAAAGGAACGGTAGTAATGAAAAACTGAGTCCTTTGTATAACTCAGATTTTAACACCATGATGTACCTTCATGACCAGTTATTTGTGTATCAGTCCAGTAAAGGTTTGGGATTGTACTCGGTTTGTTTCTCTGCTGGCATCAGTTAGCTTGTCCCAAACTTTCTTGACGCTTCTCCAGTCATTTCAGACTAGACTAATGCTAGTTGACACATTATTTTCAATATTTTAGGCCTCTTGACTTTATCACTTTTTTCCTTGCCCTTTTCAAAATTTACATAGTTAAAAATAGCTACCCAAACCTATTTTTCTTAGTAGTTGTTTTGTTAATTCATGTATAATACTACAACCATACTTTTGTTTGGTGTTCTCTTGCTAGAAGATTCAGTGATTCTTAATTCGTTTATTTAACCTCTGTTGAATAGTTCATTGGGCTGCAGATCTCTGAAACAAAGAGCTTAAAGGTGTTTCCAAAACTGCTGCATTGCAGTATGTGTAGTCTCTTGCTATATGTAATGTTTTCTCTTCTGATGAAATTACTCCTTTTAGAGACAGGAGTTAGCCAGCTATGGAGTCAGTAATGGGCATCTTATTTTTGTACCTTTTTTTTAAATGGGACTAAGCAAAATTGTGTCTCAGAATTTATAAGCATTGGAAATAAATGCAATTATTCCTTGCCAGCCTATTTCTTGTTAATCTCAGAAGAAGAGGATTTGTTTAGTAAAATTCACATTCCTTAGAAATTTGTTACGCTCCATTAACTGTGGTGCTTTTTCTTCACACGTTTGCATGAGATTTGCCATGACTGCTCTTACTGGCATTAAAACAAATTGCATTTGAACCCAAGAAACACCCTCACATTGTCAACTAAGGCAGGTGTCCACCTCCATACTTCCAAAACACAGGACAGCAAACATGAAATGCTTGCAAAAGCACTTGCAGACCACTTGTCCTCTTAATGTGTGCAATTAGTACTGCTGTGTGTTCATACACAGGTACAGCTTCCAAAATACTGGACACATGTATTTCAACGAACAAAACTCTCTTTGAATTGCTTGGTTCAATTTTTGTCTTTTTATGGCAGGTGAGAAAGACAAGCCAGGCAGCGTTGTTAGTGCTGTTGGAGCAGGAACTCATTGAGAGATATGATGTGGAGACCAAAGTGTGCCCTGTGCTGATAGATTTGACAGCTCCTGACAGCAATGACGATGTGAAGACAGAAGCTGTGGCTGTAAGTAACAGCAGTACCAAATCACTCAGCCAGAAGTTTGCCTGAATGCTTGATAGTGCAGCGGTGGTAGTGGTGTTTCCAAGTTGCACATCTGTTACTAAAGAGAAAACCTTACATTCCATAACAAATCTGTAACTTCTTCTGTGCTGTGTCAATGCTGTACATTCCAGTCAAGTTTAGATTTAAATTCAATAGCTTATATATGCTGTAAAAGAAGAACCCAGCTGGACAAGACAGTGCAGGGGATTCATTTATTGACTCCTAAAGCATCTGCTGTGTTGGCTTTTTAGTTTTTTGAGGGTTTGTCTGTTAGTTTTATGGAAGTTTAAATTGCCTGTGTGGAAAATTTCCATCAGTGCAAAAGCTTTAATGCCTCTGTTCTGTTGGTCTTTGCTGTATGTCTGTTCTCTTTATCGACTGTTTTGTTTTATTGGACAAAGTAATAAGCATCTGAGTTGATTAACTCATGGTTGGTTGGTTGGTGGGGATTTTTTTGCATTAGACACAACCTTTGTAATTAAAATTTATGTGTTGAATTAAAATAGTAAGCAGATTGGTTAGTTTATAATGGAGAAATGGCAGAAGATGTGTGCCCTTTTGTTTCCTTTGGCTTTTTTGCAATTTATATTGATGCTTTCTGCTGTGTGAATTTTTTTTCTTTTCTTTTTGCTTGAGAGAGACCTCATTTAATATTTTACTTCCCTACTGTGGCTAGACTGATAAACAGTAAAAAGGCTCCAGCGCTGTTACATTTGGCACCAAATTTCTAATGCTTCTTGATGAAGCTTACAACTGCATAAAGGAATAAAGTATAAGCAGATTAGTTTTATCTTTCTTCAAGGTTTTGAAGGTATTGAAACTTGATAGAAATTTCTGTAGCTCATCAACCCCCTAGAGGATAGAAAAGCCATCATTTGTTATAATAGGAGAATGAATATAAGTAGTTCTACTGACATGATGGGGAAAGGTAAACATAAAATTCTTTTAGCTTTTTAAAGATAAATTTTTTTAAAGCTTCAGTACAAATCAGAATGAAAGAGCAGTTAAGAGGAAAGAGTTCTTTCTTTGGTGCAATACATTTCTTCAGGAATTTTATGTTCGGGAGTTGCATATATGCAATGTAGAGCAGCATAATTAATTTTTAAACCATACAGAACTCAGAAGTCTCTTGAACATATTAATTTTCAATTTTCTCTTAATTGTACGCATACACATTTGGTATTGCGATAGTAAAAAAATCTTGTACTTTTTTTTTTTTAGAAGTCTGCATAATTTCTGAGAGTCCAGTTATCTTTGTTAGCAGGGTATTTGATTCAGTTTAGTAGAAGACCAATGTCTTCTTCTACACCTGTGTTGTGTCATGACAGGAAATGGGAAACAGTTTTTTGTAAAAGTCACCAAGTCTTTTCAATTCAAATTGGGTTTTGTTTTCAATATTTTTCCACAGTTTTCAATAAAATTATGTTCATCAGAATGAAGAGTAGATGTAAAAAGCCTCTGCTTAGCTGGCAGAGAATGTTGTGTTGTGCAGGCACCCCTGATTAGTGTCTGTCTTGTCATTAGATCATGTGCAAAATGGCCTCCATGGTTGGAAAGGACATCACGGAGAGACTTGTGCTTCCCAGGTTCTGCGAGATGTGCTGTGACTGCAGGATGTTTCATGTTCGTAAGGTATGAATTACGAGCATCTGGTCTAGGTTATCTGTGAAAAATGTGTCATGGGCTTGGAACATTTGACTGAGAAAATTTTCTGGCAGATCCCATTTGTGACATGTGTAAGTGAAAGCTATGGGAGTTTTTGTAGCTTGCATTTCCACAGATTTTAATATTTGACACTGAGATTTTTTTCCAGAATCACTACCCTTATTACTAGAAACAAAGAGAGAATCTGCTTGTCCTTATGCTATAGATAGCTGCAGTGTGATTGGGTTTATGTCCTTATGGTTGTGTTGGTAGCCATGAAAACATGAACCAACTGTGGCTGATACAGCATCAGCCACCTGAGCTTGTATCTCTGTGTGTAGATGGAATTAAAGATGCTCATCTTCATTAAAGATGAAGGAAATCAGTACTCCATCATGGTGTTTAGGTGTGGAGGTTATGCTTTGGTCTCATCCTGCCATTAAATAGCTTATTTCCCTTGATATATGCATATGTTCTTTAATTTGGCAGCACTTTAAATACATTTTATCCTCTTTTCTTTTCATTTAAGCTCTGGGGTTCTTCTGTGATTAGAAAAGACTGACTAATTTTGAAGAAAAAAGAGTTACCTATTTTTTTAAAACCATGGAAAGTGATGGAATGGGAATGTAGCTCATAATGAGTTTGCACGAATATACCGTTTTCTAGTTTCGAAAGCTGTTTTTTTTTTCTCCCCCTTGGATTTTGCTGTATTAAAACTGTGGTCTTAGTCATTATTTCTTGAATTCTGTCTGCAAGGTATGTGCAGCCAATTTTGGAGATATCTGCAGTGTGGTTGGACAGCAAGCCACTGAAGAAATGCTGGTAAGCTGTTTCTTAAAGGATTTTTCTTTTTAATGCAATTCAGGAGTGGAGCCAGGCAAGCTACAGAAGAAGGGCAGCTCATGAGAGATTGCAGATACAGGGAGAGCATGGCAGGGGGGATAAAGTGCTGGGAGTGATGAGGCTTATGTATTGATTTAATCTCTTCAAGTCAGTTTTCCTGCCTCAAACAGCCTCCTGGAAAGGAGGGAAAGAGAAAGAAAGGTAAAAGAAATAAATGAATCTCAGGAACAACAAATGAAATAAAGGGAAGAGAGACAAATTCAAAATGGAAAAGAAGGGAACTGGATTGAGTGGTGAGAAGAGAATCCTTAACTGTGGCCTCGTTCCCTCATGGTGGGTCTGGGAAGCTAGTGGATATTGCTAGATTTGGAGATATGACAGGGCTAGGGAGCAGAAATCTGCTTGATGGTGTCTGGGATCCTTCTTCAAGCATTCTCCTCTTGGGAACGTGGACAGTGAGCTTGTTGAGGGCCAGCAGAGGCTGATGGATCAATGCCCTGAATTAGCAGGAGACTTCCATGGACAGAGTGTAAATGCAGGCACGAGTTCTGCCAGAGGCTCTGCAGCCTTTTGCAGTTGTGGTGTTGGGACAGGTAGGCCTATTGTGGCTCTCAGGGCATTTCTTATGCTCTTAAAGCATTTACTGCATTTTTCTCTAGCTATTGAGCTGTTCAAGTCATTTGGTAATGAAGTTTAGTCGTGTGGATTTGCATCCCATATGCTTCCTGATTTGGGATGTAAATTGATTTCTCTCACACAACTGCCCTTTTAGTGATTAGCGTAATGAATTTGGATTAAAACTTTGTAGAGGGTGCAATTAGACTACTATGAAATAAAAAACTGATGATTATTTCATTTGAAAGCAATAATGTGTGGCAGGACAGCTGGGGTTCTCTTTCTATAGCAGAATATGCCATTTTCTGCTCCTTCTGGATTATTGTTAGGGAAAAAGGAGGGGTGTAAAGAGCTGAATGATAAAACTTCATTTTCGAACCTAAAAAGCTTTTTTTAATTAGAGTCGAAGTCCAGAAAACTTGGCGGCAGAGAGTAGGAACAGCTGAACATCAATAACTGTGAACAGGGCTGTAGCAACAGCCATTGGATTACTTGTATTTTGTCCCTGTGCCTGTTGCAAGCCAAGGCAGCTGTGCACGTTCGTGCCTCACCTGCACTCTGTCTACCCTTACCATTACTGTTTTCCAAAAAACCCAAGCACCTGAATGCCTTCAAAATGCTTCAGTTTTGTTAGTAAAACCACTGCTCTGTTCAAACATGTTTTCTCTCAAGCAAATGCAGTCCTTCTCTCATTGCCATATTCATCTTTGCAGTTCATGTCTTGCATTGTAGGATAGAGGGTGGCAGAGGCTGATAAATCTAAGAATGAGAAGTGTAGGTAGAAAAGAAGTATTTTCTTTCTGAAGATGCTGTTCCTTTGCATTTCAGGAAGCATCTTAGAAAAAAATCAGAAATGGACTCTGATAGGTAAAAAGTTAATCATAGAGTCGTAAAATGTTAAGGTTTGGAAGGGACCTTAAAGATCATCTCGTTCCAACCTCCTCTGCCACAGGCAGGGATGCATTCCACTAGATCAGGTTACTCAAGGCCTTATCCACCTGGCCTTGAACACTTCCAGGCTTGAAGCATCCACGGTCTACCTGGGCAATGTGCCTCATCACCCTCACAGTAAAGAATTTCTTCCTAATAATGCACCAGTATTAATTTTATTGTCCCTGCTTTAAAGGAATAGTGTAGGCATGAGGTCTTGTCTTATGATAGGTTTGTTGGTCTTGGGGATGTTTTTGAAGTTGGGCTTTTTGGGGGGTGTTTTTTGGGGTATAGATCAGGTTAAAGAGTTAGTACTTTCTTGCTGCTCTTCAGACAGGTGAATTTTCCTTGTCTGTATCCATAAGTAATATGAAAGCAGCAGATTAGGAGCCTGGTGCTGCTGAATGTGTGTTCTTTGTCTTGCAAATGTTAAATGTTAAACCTGGTGGAGAACCAGGTGAAGAAAATGAATGTGAAAAGAGAACTTGTTTTGAAAGGAGTGCTGCCTATTAAGACTTGCAAACTCACTCACTATATTCCTAACAGCTGCCGAGGTTTTTCCAGCTCTGCTCTGATAATGTGTGGGGAGTTAGGAAAGCCTGTGCTGAGTGCTTCATGGCAGTTTCTTGTGCAACATCACAGGAAGTCCGGAGGACAAAATTGTCAACCCTTTTTATTAATTTGATTAGTGATCCTTCACGATGGGTAAGAATTACTTTTTATTTTTTGAATAGCTGTCTCATATTTGAAGGATTTTACTGCAGTACTCCATGTAGAACTTCTCATTGGTGTGGATAATCTAATCTGTTTCACACACCTCAAGCAAAATTGTTCTTAGACTGGTTATTTCATTGATGGGTGTAGAGAGTCCCTCACATTTTCACTGCAGCACGTAAGAAAAACTCTGTCAGTGGAGTAGCTTTTTTTAGCTGCAGAACTGCCTGTAACTTAACACATCTGAGAATCATTAACAAAACTGGAAAATTAATTATGACATACTTCTACAGGGTTCCTACCACCATGTCCTTTTTCTGGGGAGGGGGTAGTGGAGTTTGTGGTTGGTTTGGGGATTGGTTGGTTTTGGGTTTTGTGGGTGTTTTGGGTGTTGGTGGTGGGGAGTTTTTATATTTAAATTTTTATTGTTTCTTAGGTGATGGATTTTTGTTTTCAGGTTTTTTTGGGGGAGTGGGTGGGATTTTTTGTAGTTGTTCTGGGGGCTTTTTTTTGATTAGGGTTTTTTTTGTTTGTTCAGGGGTTTTTATTATTTTTCATCTTGAAGATTTACTCTTAAACCTTAAATTTGTTATTGAGCAGACTACTTCCAAGAGCCAAGGATCATCACAGAAGCAGGAGCTTTTGGATCTTGGAAAGTCATGCAAGTTGTAGCCCAGCAGAATTAATCAAATAACAAGAATTGAGATAGAGAATTGTTGAGAAGAGTAGGGGGAAGGAGGAACAAATACACAGCATAGCCAAATAGGAAAAGGAAAGAAATATAACGCTTATCAGGCAAAATTTCTGGAAGTGAAATATCTGTTTACTCTATGTGATTTTTTTTTTCCTTTCAAGTTAAAATTCTCAGCTGAGCTGTCAAATTTACCTGCTTGTATTATCTGAACAGGTTCTTCCTCCTTTGGTTGTGGGGAATAGGCCTGTCAGTTTGGTTACCTGTGATTTAAGTGGTTTCACCTTGCTTTTTTATTTTTCTTAACATTCTTTTTAGACTTGGTTCTCTATGTATACAGATGGCTGATTCTTTCCAGACAAGAGCCTCTGCTCTAGATTTCTTTAGTAGGCTTATGACCCTTTCAGTTTCTAGTAGCAGGTATTTTATGTTTTATAGGACAGCAAGATTTATATATTTAATTTTGTTTTTTCACCTTGGACCCTTTCCACTAGGTTCGCCAAGCAGCTTTTCAGTCTCTGGGGCCTTTCATATCCACTTTTGCTAATCCATCCAGCAGTGGCCAGTACTTTAAAGAAGAAGATGGTAAAAACCCAGAAGATTGTGGTTCTGCACAGGAAAACAGGTAAATTTGCTAAATCTAGAAGTTAATTTTGCCTCCTTGTTCTTCTTCTGCATGAACTGCAGGTTAGGAAAACTAACTTTCCTGGATAAACTGAATATTTGGTAAATGGAAAGATCTGGATCTTCTCATCTTCAAAGACCAGAATCAGGATATGTGTTCTGTGGTGAGATGACTAACTTGACAGACAAGGGAGAGCAGTGTATACCATGAACCTGGATTTCAGGAAGGCTTTTGACGTGGTCTCCTGTAAGATCCTTGTGGAGAAGCTGCTGAAGTTTGGGCTGGATGAGGGAATAGTGAGGTGGGCTGAGGGCTGCCTGCCTGGCTGCGCCCACGGGCTCTGGTCAGCGACGTGTAGTTGCAGATCAATAACTGATCGTGTGGGTCCAGTGCTGTTTAACATCCTCAGTAGTGATCTGAATGGTGGAGCAGGGTGCAGCCTCAGCAGCTCTGTTGATAACACAAAACTGGGAGGAGTGGCTGATTCACCCACAGGGTCATGCTGCCATCCAGAGGGAGACCTGGCACACTGGTAGAGTCCAGTGAAGGGCCACAAGATGACAGACTGGAACATCTCTCCTGTGAGGAGAGTCTGAGAGAGCTGGGACTTCAACCTGGAGAAGAGAGGGCTTGCTTGGGGGAGTCTTACCAATGTTCATAAACACCTGAGTGGAGGTTGAAAAGAGGATGGGGCTGAGTTCTTTTCAGTAATGCCCAGTGACAGGACCACAGTCAGTGGCCACAACCCCAAACACAGGAGGTTCCCTCTGAACATCAAAACTCATGGGGTTTTTTTACTGTGAGGATGACCAAGCACTGGCAAAAATTGTCCATGAAGGCTGTGAAGTATCCATCCTCTGAAATACTCAAAACCTGTCTGGACACAAGTCCTGGGCAACTGGTTCTGGGTGTCCCTACTTGAACAAGGAGGTTGGCCCAGGAGGCTTCGAGAGGTCCCTTCCAATCTTGACCCTTCTGTGATTCTATTATTTCTATTTGGTTATGGTGTAAGTAAATTTACTTTGATAAACAATAATCTGGTAGCATGTGTGTGAATTTTCAAGAGCATAACAAGTTTATTTTCGTTTTTAAATGTTCATTTACTTTGGCATTCAACAGTGAACAAGTCAGGACCACAGAAGATGTCACAACAGATGAAGAGCACAACAGGACAGAGGATCTGTCTTCACATAGTGATGATAGTGATGATTTTGCAACAAAACTTGAAAATGTCATGGAAGATCAAAATACAGTGTCAAATAACTCCAAGAGGGAAAGTGATTTCCAGACTGAATCATCCTTCCATTGCACTTTGCCTTCAGAATCTTGTGGGGAAATGGCAGATGAGAATGAGCAAAGTTCTCGTTGCTGCACAGCAGAACTGCAGGAGGCTGGGCTGAATTCACAGGAAACCTCTCTTTCAGAGCAGGAATTATACAACTCTTTCCATTTCTGGAGGACTCCACTTCCTGAAATAGATATTGACTTTGAGCTTCAGCAGACTTCTGATCTAAAACTCGATAGAGAAATTCAGGAACTAACTATGCCAGTGTCTCCAAGCATTCCTATGGCAACAAGGAAAGAATTAGAAGAAATGATAGAAAATTTGGAACCCCATATAGACGATCCAGATGTTAAAGGTATGGTAAAGATACTGAAGCATTTTTAATGGAGACATGCATATGTTGTTTCAGCAATTTGGGCTTTAACCTCTTAGTTGTTTTTAAAGTCAGAAGTACTGTTTTGTTCTAGTCCTCAAAGAGATTGAAGAAAATTGATAGTGAACTAAAAGGGAATTTGCATTTGTGTAAAGATGTTTAAAAGGAGTATAATTTCTTTTATAAACTGCACATACAGTTAGCAGTATGAAGTTCTGACTGTTTTGACATGATAATCAAATAGATGGTTCAAAGGCATAAGCTGTTGATAAGCAAATTTATTTTTAATTAGCACACATGCGAAATAAAGCAGATTAAGAAGGTTTTTTATTTTTTAATTATCAGTGTGAATAATGGTTTTCTTTTTATGCATTATCCATTTGATTTTGGATGAAATAGTCTCCATTTTTTTCTGCAAGGGCTTTGTTTCTGCAGTCTCATGTTGACAGCTTTAATGCAACAAGTTTGTCGGATGAGGCTGATAATTGATCCAAGCTGAGTTCTTGGAGTGAACACACATTCTCCATTTTAAAAGCTCTTGAAGAATGGAGAAGGGTTTCATAAGTGTGACAAGGTGGTGGAGCAGCACTTCAGAGACACCTCCTGAGCTAAAAGGACTTGGCTCTTCTACACATACTTACTGGAAATAGGTTTTTCTTGGTATTCATATGCCGAATGAATTCTAAGGCACATCAAACTTGAGTGTCACAGTCAAAAAGTCTGGAGGTACCACTAAGGAAAAAGCCATGTTATTTTGGAGCTGAAGAATCTCTAGAGGGGAAGCATGCCTCTAAACCAGAAGTAGGAGGAAAAGAAGGGGCAAACTGGGGAAAAACATTTTAGAATAAACTGATACTGCTTTCAATTTTTTTTTTATTGTTAGTAAGCTGATATGCTAATAACTTTTCTTAAATCCATTTTGTACTTTTATTTAATCACTTGTTAAGTCAGCAGATAAAACTTTGTTGCTTTTAATTAAGAGTTCTTTGGGCACTAAGAGATAAGAAAAGAATTTCACCCGTGCTAATTACTTCAGTCTTCATATAACCCATCTCTGAAGCCAGCTGCAAAAGCTTGCCCTGCTGGTGAGGTTTTCTTTGTAAAACTGTTCCGTCTGTAGTTAGAGAACATACCTTAACACATAAATTACAGTGGTTTATGTAATCAGACAGTTTATGTAAGCATATAGTTGTACATCCAGAGTTGTCCTGTGTTACAAGGTTGTTTATCATGTGTTTGTGTCTTGTTTCAGAGCAGGTTTTTGGAATTATTTTTGTTTGTTTGTAGTTCTCTTGCCTGGGTGTCAGGAGGTTTTCCGTGCAGTTGTTGACCAACATTGGCACATTTCAGTAGTAGAAAACTGTTACTAGGTTGTCAACACGATGGGTTCCCCCATTTGGGAAAGATTTGAATTATGATTAGCAATGCTATTTATTCTAATTAAAGGTGGCAGTGGATGGTCTTGATTACTCAGTCACCTTTGTATTCTGTTCAATACCTCTGACTTGGTCAAGGCTGTGTAGTGAAGCCTGATAAAACACTCCTAAATCTTCTACTCTTTCCTCTCACCTGTGCTCTCATTATTCGGTCTAAATACTTGAGAAGCTGGAATTTTAACAACTAGCCTGTTTTGATTTAGTAACATTGCAATTTTAATTTTGCACTATGTGCAAGTAGTACTAATTCTGCATGGTTGTCTCAAACACTGTGGCACATATAGAAGCGGTAGGTATCCAGACTTTAGTTTCTGAGTAGCTGACTTAATGCCTGTTTTGAATCTTACAATTCCTAAATTGTGACAGAAGATAGGCTTGCTCTGAGAGTGATACAGAAGATCAGGGCCCTGTCTGCCTCTTTGCCCATGGCAGTACTATCTGAAAATGTTGTTGAAAACTGATGGTGTAAATATTCAGTTGAAAGCTAATCCTAATTTGTTTTCATAGAAATTTTACGAAACTACCTAATTTCACAGATAATTTTGTCTCCACTGTACATGGCTTACAAATGTATGCCAAACAGGCCTGGTCCCAAATGGTTCATAGGGTCTTTCCCTGCCTGCACTTCCCCTCTCTGCAAAGCTGGCCATTATGTTTTCGAGTCTTATACTGTGAGCAGGCTTTGCTTTGACAGCAACGACTGAGCAAGCTAGGAGTTTTTTTTTCCTCTCTTTATTTCTTTTTAAATCCCTGTGATCTTTTTCTTGCACTTACTTTCTTCATTGGCTTGCTGTCACCTAAGTCCTGGACTCCTGCTTCCATGCTGTGCTCCTGTCTTTATTGCTGCATTCCCAGCCAAGGGATGGGAGTGGAAGATGCTGTGTTCTCTGTGGTGGGTAAGTGGAGGCCTGCCATACTGGAGAGCTTCCATGGGTACACATCTTTTGCCTTCTGTAGCATATTGGCGAAGCATCCTGAAGGCATGACAAGATGAAGTGATGAAGTGTGATTTGGGAATGAGACTGCGTTGTATGATGTTTTGCATGTGTCACTGAGATGAACTTGTTCAGATGACCTTTTCTCTGGCTGTACCTTGCCTTTCCATGCTTGACTTTGCAAATTCAGCAGCCTTCTCTTGACATGGGTTTTTGGTTTGTTGTTTTGTTTTGTTGGGGGTTTTTTTAATGCTTTGAAATGAGAAGGAGAAAATTAATTCCTGTTGTGTGGAACCATAATGGCACAGGGTTTTTGAAGTTTCTTAAGATCACACTAAACTTTTATTATTTGACTCTGAAGAATATCTAGTGACGGTAATAAGGTGCTGTTTTTCACTGTTCAGTCAGAGGTTGGTGATTCCCATTTTGCTAGTTAGCTTCAGAGCCAGTCCCTGACAGTTGAGGCAGATGTGGGGATTTGGTGCTGAAGTTCAGCCAGCAATGATTTTTTCTGAGTCAGAAAAGTATGGTTTTGTTGGGGTTTTTTGGTGATTTTGTTGTTGTTGTTGTTCCTTCCTCCTTCTGCTTTGCACTGTATGTTCATCCCTAGCAGCTGCTATACCTTTGTATTCCTATCCCCACATGTATTTCCCCTCCTATTTCCTTTTTTATTTTCATTTCTCTTCCTTTCTGGGTTTGGAACTCCTCCACTTCACATGTCTCACTTCACCCTTCTGTGTTGTGTGGGTTGCTTCTCCCCTTACCTGCCTTGCATCATGGTAGTTGACGTATTGAGAACGGAGTAACTCAGTTTTTATCTGAGCAGTACCTCAGTGTACCATGCCAATGGGAAGAGTCAAAGGCAAGGCATCACCAGGTGGTGCAGCCCAGAGTTTGGCATGTTCAGTGCATATCCCCATCTTCCAGATGTCTTGGATGCCAGGCACTAAGGAGTTACTGCTTACAGGCACACTGCTCGTGGTTATGTGGTTTTGGTTTGGTGTTTTGTGTTGGGTTTTGGTTTTTTTTGGGAGGGGGGTGGTATTGGTTTGTTTGGGGGTTTCTGCCGTGCACCTCATGAGAGCAGTTTCTATTTCAAGCCTTAGATCCTTGCTTCAAGGCATGGAGACTCATGAGGTCTCCAGCAAAAATATTTTTCTAATAATAATAAGTAACCATCATTGTATATTTTTTTCCCTAATCTTGTTCTCAAAAAAGGATGAACTGCTTCACCTGAATCTCACTCTTTACCTTGGGGCTTTCCTTCCAGAACTATCTTACTGCCAAAGTGATAAATCTGAGCAATAGGTTGAGCAGTCAGCAACCAAGATAAAGACAGTCTTAGTTCTCACAGACTGACTGCTGGCTAGCAGAGCCACATGGGCTGTGCAAAGTTAAGCACTGGTATAGTAATCCCTGTTAAAAGGACCTTTCCAATCCACTGGCCAGACATCTGGAAGGTCTCAGACTTGGAGGTGGGAACCTGCACGTTCCCCAGAAGTATGCCAGCTTTTTAAAATTTATCACAGTCTTCATTCAGGTCACATTTTTCCAGTTCCCTGAGGCTGCTGCTGTCTTCACTTTCTTCAGAGATTGCTTTTCTTTCCTCAGATGTTTTTATTTCTTTATTTTTCTTTCCACAGACAGTTTTCTTCAACTGGCTTTATCTTATGTTCTGCATAGAAAGGGCTAAATCATGTAATGTCAGCTTTCCTTATTATTTGGGGGAATAGGGAAAGCCTGGCTTTGCAGGCTGCTGAGGCTAACTGTGGCTTATGCCAGTTACCAACTGCTTTGCCAAAAGGAGACCTAATAGGGATAAACTAGCCCAAATGTGGGATCAGTTGATCCCATTCCCTTATAAGAAATATATTTATAAGTTAGGTTGCTGGCACTGCCTGCAATAAAAGTCTCAAATACGTTGTTAATGGAACAGGTGAGGAGTGAGCAGAGAAGAAACTCTGTTTTTATGTTTCAGTTACTTCATTTCTGTACCCATTAATGCAGGCCACAGCTTTTGCCTCTGAGTAAGAAGTGAGGGTAAGGAAGGCAGATCATTTAGAAAAAAGAAAGGGAAAAGAGAGAAAAAAAATTAAATGAAGCATCAATGTCTTCTAGTGAAACATCAGGAGAAACAGAAAACAACAATAAGGCTTATTGAAAGGACAGAAACTCCAGAAAACCAGTAAATTCAGTATGGCCAGATAAAATGTGGTTTAGAATTTATAGATTGTAGCAGTTATTTTAGGATGCCAGTACAGTAAGCAGTTATTTTAGGATGCAAGACTAAATACTTTCTTGTTCAAAAATACATCTCACCTGAAGCAAAAGTTGAAGAAAGAGTTAATTAATGGTCTAAGATCCAGTGTCATTGACTTTATCTGAGCAATACAGTACCTGAGTTCTGTGCTATGTGCAAAATTGACCTTTATGCTCCCAGTTTTTATTGATGATAGTTGTGAAAGCTGGTTAGCCAGCAGATTCCCTTCTAGGTTTCCTATCCATACCCTGCTTCCTAAGAGCTCTGAAGCATTTCTCTGTCATTCATTAAAGGGGAGCTTTATCCTTTACTTGAATTTGAAAAGATTTTCTGGAAATCATTGTCTGTCTCATGTCAGTTGGAAATCTCTTTGTGAGAGATGAGGAGCAGCAGCAATGCTTGGCTCTTCTTTTAGCTTGGACCTTAAGATGTTTATGGACTTCGGGTCATTCACCTTTCAGTGAATGGCAGCACTGAAGTCACGAATAAGCACTGAAAGAAGAAAGAAGTCGTGCAGGATGACAGTGGGGCATGGGTGGGGAATGTGTCTCGGAAAATTCCCAGTTACTGATGTTGATACTTTCAGTACTAGAGGTAATCTTTGGAGCTTTGTTTGGATTTTTCTGAAAACACAAAACCAGCGTGTTTATGTAGTCAGAGTAAGCTTTCTTGACTTTTAAGTGAAGGTGAGAGGAGTGCATATTTTTCATGAGGTTGTCCTTCGTGAAAGGGATCTTTAAAGAAAATATCTCCTTCATGTGCAGCAGAATATAACTCTTTTTCATTTTCTTGTTTGATTTCTCTAAATGAATATAGTTTGGAAATAAGCCAGGCATTTCTTGCCCTAGCATAGCCACCTATTTTACCTAGTTTGAGGGGTGATTTATTTAACTTCTAAGTTTTGGGGAAGTTTATTAACCTTGGTCTTTTTTATTCTCATGGCTCTTAAAGTATATAAGTTTGTTGTGAGTGAAGTAGCACTTGAAGAGTGAGGTTGTAGCAAGCTCTTATTAATCTTAAAAATGGTAAAATTCCCTATTTTTATAGATTTATATGTAAATTATAATACATATTATATATTTAAACTCTATTTTCTCATAATGTGTTTTATAGGGGAAGTATTAGTATGATGTTGGTTATACTTTTTTAATTTTTTATTTAATTAATTAAGTTTTTAATTACGTGTTTTTCCTGTTTCCTGTTGAGGAATACAGTAATACAGCAATAATATCTTTGGATTATTTTATCAGGAATTTGACACAGTTAGAGAGCTAGCATTGCATATTGTAAAGAATTATTTTTATTCCTGCTCATCAGACTGTGTTGACAAACCAGTGAACCCACAGTGTGTTTCCTAGATTTTGCTGAGTTAACAATTTTTGTTTCTTGTAACAGTTGCATTTCGTATCTGTTTCTTCTGTCTACAAATGAGTCCAGCTTGGTTTAGTTCTTGTTGACAGCCGTATGCAAAAAGCTAAAGGGAGAAATTCAGAATTCTGTAGCTTAGTATGGCAGTGTGGGATTAAAAACAAGCATATGGTTTGTCCTGTAGTTTCGCAGTGAACATTTAAGAAACCTTGGAAAAGACAATATCTATGAGGAACAGATCTTCCGGATGGCTGGGTAAATTTAATAAGTGAGGAGATGATTCCTCCTTGCCTTCTTGAAAAGAAGTGGCGGAGGAGAGTGGCAGGGTAGATTAATCTGCACTGAATTCTGTGTCACTTGCAGCAGAGATTGCCTCTGATACCTGATCTCTGGTCAGGCTGTATCCAAGGAGCATTGCTCAACAAAGCGTTTTCTAATTGGCAGTAAACAGAGGGATGGAAAGCAGAGCAGCCTCACAACTGCTGGATCTTTTCCAAAAGGGTGGATAGGGGAGTATGAAGTGCTAATGCCTTCTTTAGATGAATAAGAGAACATCAAACAGTACAACCTTATTTGTTTGTCGGATCCAAGGAGGCTGAAGTATTGGGTCTGGCATCTTTCTATCTAGATCTTGCTTTAGAATTGCTATTAAAATGTAAGAATTTAATGAACATATATAGAGGGAGAAACAACCTCTCAGAACTGAAATCCTTCGTGTATTACTAAGCCTGTTTTCAATCCTTATTTGAATTACTTTGCCCTTCTTTCTCTTAGTCCCACCTCCCACAAATGGCCCAGTCTGTAAGTTAATATTCATGGGCTGTTCTGCTAAAAAAACCCTATTTGCGCCATTAATATTTACTAAAATTCTTAAAGAACCAATCCTGCCATAACAGCAGTCTCCTTATTCCTATTGGGTTTTGGGTATTGTTTGTTTATTTTAGCTTTAGGGACAAATTTCTCTGGAGTGTGGTTTGGTTGAGTACCCTAGGAAAAGAGTGGGGTGTTACTCTAGCACTTTAATTGTCCCTCATTTGTGATTTACCAACAACTGATGGTTTAAGTTTGTACTTCTCTTGTAGTTCCTCTGCCCTCTTTCAGTTAATTAGTCACTGTCTAAAAGTTGATCTGTGGACTTGCTAAAAGTTTTATTGCAGGTTAGTATCTCATGTATTTCTCTTTCATGTACTGCAGCACAAGTGGAGGTGTTGTCTGCTGCACTCAGAGCATCCAGTTTGGATCCTCCGGAAGAGACGACAGCCGGTGTTGGCAAGGGAACAGATTCACAGACTGAACTAACTATCAATGACCAACAAAGTTTTAAACCTATACTGGGTGATATTGTGCCTTTAATTGGTGACACTGTTGAGGTAAGAAGTGAGTTTTGTACTTTTATTTTTTTCCCATTAGGATTTCCAGGGCTTGAGTAAGCGAGCTGTAATTTGCATTCATGTGAGGATTGCAGCCAAATGCTTTCTACTTTTGGCTGGTGTGGCATTCCCTTTTGTTGGATGGTATTGAAGTGCTAGCTACTAAAGTAAAATGAGTTGTTTTGGATGCCTTTGTTTTTGCCAATTCTGTGCTTGTCCATGTAAATTCTTGAAACTGTTTCTGTTAAAATCTCTGTTGTGACTGTTGCATTTGAAGATATTTTAATGCTACCACAGTTTGTTACTGTGAAATTGCCTTGCTTAAAACAGAGTCCTACTGACAATAAGTGAATCTTCTTCTCCAGTGCCCCTCTCTGAACCTGGAGAATGAGGTACTTTGTTCCCTTTGCTCCCTGTTGAATTGATTTATAATGGTTTAGTGGTCTGCATCAGAGAAGTTCAGGACCTGCAATTGAGAGGTTGTGTGGACTGCTGAAAGAGAAAGTTATTCAAGTAGTCAGTAACATCTTGAAGTTTTTTGCACTTATTTCTTCAGCCCCAGCTCCCTGCCCAACTGTAGTTGTGGCATTTGATATTCTTTTTCTTTGCTGTGTGTCCGGCCAAACCCACTGCACTGACTGCATATCCATGCCACAAGCTCAGGTGGTATTAAATGCTGTTGCTGTTGCAGAAAGCAATGGTTCCAAAATAGGCTGCATAAAACCAGAGCAAGTGATTTCTTGAATCATGTTGCTGAAATGGTGTTTTCCTGATGAAATTTTGACAAACGTCTTTGAAATGTCTATGAGTTAATATCAGTTCAGTGCAAACATTTTCATCCCTCTTTAATTAGAGCAGTGTTTCTTGATGACATTTAATTAACTTTTTCTCTAAGCTATTGAGCTACCATCTAAACCAAAAACATACGAGGCATTGAGGAATGTGACATTTGGATACTGCTGATTATACACAATCATAATTTAATTCTACAAATGTGGTTTTTTTCAAGAACAGCAACCTGCCCCTGGTTCCTTTATGTCAGACTCAATATGCTTTTTTTATCATAGGATCTCTTCTTTCTAATGCTAACCTAAAATGACAGTGTACATTTGTCCTCCATTAGGAATTTTGGGAGGTGGTCAGGGTGGTGTTTGTTCAGAGGGACCTGTCCTGCGTTTCACGTTTTTGTATACAGAGTATAGTGCTGACGGAAAGTTTAGGAACCAGTCACATTGCTGGTATATGTTGATTTTGCATGTTTCAGTTTTATGCTTTAAAAGCATGCTTTAATCTGTCAGTTCCTTGTTTGTTACTGGCACTGAACCAAGTCCTCATTTTACAAGTGAGCGGATATTATAGAGGTGACCTAGAATTCTGGGAATCAAGCTGTGATCTGTTGAGCAAGTAGACTGGTGCCCCTAGCAGTGAAGAGACCTCCGATTTTCACAGGTGGTTGTTTGGGTTTTTTTAGTTTAGTGGGGGTTTTGTTCTTGTGATGATTTTTTCCTTTTTGTCTTTGCTTGGGTTTTTTAAGTCTCAGCATAGCAGTGTGTCAGTAGGGTACTGGACACTTGAGAGAAATCAAGCTCTAGCATTTTATATTTGAATGCAGCCTGCACGGTTCTGCACACATACCAATAAGCAAAACTACAGTTTGCTTATCCTTTGGTAGCTGTATTGGTTCATAAAGGAGTTAATGCTGAATGTTAAAGAGAGATTATCTATTCAAATGAGAATAAATGGTGTAATAGAGTGAACAAGTAAGATTTTGGGACATGATGAAGCTTCTTTGTTGAGGGTAGCTATTGATTTTTTCTCAAGAGGCACTGTTTTTATTTTCTTTAGGTTGTATGTTCTTTATAAGGTTTGATAAGGGGATGGGTGTGTGAGTCTGTTTTTATTTGGAGGTAGAGGGAGAAAAGAAACTGGGCTAAAACCTTCCCACTCCTGTCTGGCACAAGTACCTCTCTCTAAGAACAGGATGGATGCCAGGAGGAGATGGACCCCTGACACTGGCCTCTTCTTTGTTTGGGCCAGCTGCCCTGTCAGGAATTACCAGCATCACTTGTCCTGGTGTGCAACCCTTCACACAGAGCAGAGATCTTTGGAGCTCAACCCCAGAGCTCTTGTTACACAACCAAGGGAAGCTTCACCTCAGAGATCTGTAAGGCCGTGACAAAGATTTTGCGTTTCGCACACAAGAAGCTTTCAGGTTAAACCCTGCTGTATTTTCATGTCCTGGCTCTCTGCAATGCTCAGTTTGGTGTATGCATTGAAGAAGTACAGATGGAACTTCATTTTCAGGGGTAGAGATACTACATAAATACTGAATACTGACTGATGGCTGTCCTTCTCTCCTGAAGCTCTTCCTCTCTGGAATGCATATTTGACTTTAAAAGTGGCTGGTAAAAAGTTCCCATCTGTGGCATCCTCCATCATATTCACTTGTTTGACTCGGTTCATTCCATAATGTATGATTTTTAAGCTTAGGCTTTTGGAAATGGGGTAGCAGAGAATGTGAGATGGAGTCCTTTCATTTTTATTGTACCAGAATGGATGAGTAACCTCTGGTCCTATGCAAACTGGCAACTCATGGAAAGCACTATGGCTAGGGCGTACTGGCTGCCTCATAATTACTTGATCTGCAATAGGTCAAAGCTGGTGACTCTGGCAATGCTGAAAATAATTCCTTTTTCAGGGAAAAAAAACCCAAACGAACAAAAGGCTAAAAAAGAGTGAAGGAGGAATTGACTGTCAAACTAAAAATCCTGCAGAGGTAGTTTTCAGAGCCTCCGGAAGTTTTATAGTTGGAGCTGTTTGCTGCTGGACGTGTTTAGCTACGGAGTTGCTTGCAAATCTGTGTTTTCCTTGGCTCTTTAACACCTTCTTGCTGCTGCTTCCTAAGCCTGACAGGTGACATGGACTGCTGTGCCAGAGATATACAATTGCCTCACAGCTCTGCCTGTTCTTTATCACCTGTAATTATACCTCATCAGCTAAAATTACAGCCCAGTGCTTAGATGAAAGCAAGTCATGGAGGAGGAAAAAGCAGCTGTCTGAAGTCAAACCAAGGAAGACAGATTGTTTCCTGGAGGCTTTTTTTTTGAAGAAGTTTGTAGTGTGCTGGAAAAATCTTGTTGTCAAAATGATCTGAACAGCTGGTGGAAGTAGGCATGTTCTTGTTGCTTGTGTTGACCCTGGAAGCTTCCCCTGCAGCATCTATGAATCGATAGATACCTTGGCTCAAATCTAGCAAAAATGCCTGTGTCCTGTTCCACCACACAGCAGGCTGATCTACTTTTCAGATATTCGTGGCATACTTCTTGAAATTCATGTTTTATTATGCAAAGTCCATTGTGTTTGGGGAGCTGCACTTGTAACAAAAGCGTCAGTGCTACATCCCCCCAGCAGCACAGTTCGTTGCAGCCCATCACATCTCTGCCACTGTTCTCTGACAGACTCTCAGCCCTTATCCTCAGGGCCCAGATGATTTTAATAGGACTGCTGAGTGGGGTGATGACTACTGTCAGCAGCTATGGCCAAGTAGGACTCAGTTTTATTAGGTGTAGTTTATCCAGAGAAGATTATAGAATAATCACCTCTAGGAAAAGGTGCAACAGCATGAGTCTCATAGCTTCTGTTCTTTAGTGTGAGGGTGGCTTTGTTTTGACCTTTTCCTAGCACTAATCCAAAACAACAAATCCATCAAAATAAGCTACAGGTGTTTTCTCATTTTCCATTCAGGGGAGAAGCTAAGTGACATATGTTGGTTATATTTTCCTTAATGCAGTCTCAAAGGTACTGCTTTTCTGTGATTTTCATTCCATAAGAACCAAAATGGAGTAGAGTAAGAAGAGCTTCTGTTTGAAATTGAAAGCAGATTTATCTTGCTGAGCTTTTGATTCTGGGCTGCAGTAAAATTGTATTTGATATTAAAACATATTCCTTTAATCTAACGAATACACTCTGAGGCGAGGACAGCACTTCTTGATGTTGGCATTTCTTTAGTGTTTCATCTTAGAGTGTGTTTTGTGTGACCTTTTATTTTCTTTCTTTCACAGAGTATGGATTCTACACTTCACTATATTCATAATGATTCAGATTTGAGTACCAACAGTAGTTTCAGCCCTGAAGAAGAAAGAAAATCCAAAGTACAGGTAAATTATGTGACTTCTGGTTTTCTTAGATGTAGCAGATAAGTGAAAATTTTTTTATGTATTTGGGGGATTTCCTTTATCCCCTTTGTCATTCAGTCATTTCTGACATGACATAATTTCTATTAAATACCTCTTAATTAAGTAGTTTTAAAATATTCCTTGTTTCCAGAGATAATGGCTTCATTTAGCAGTTGCTTCTTGTTACATTTATGCATGAGAGGATGACAATATTTTTTTGACATGAGGTAGCAGTCCTCACAGATCTTCAGGCTCTGTTTCATTTGTTTTAGTTTTCTATGGAAACCATGCTATAATGGGAATTAGGTTATTGAGGAAACAGGATTTTTTTTATTCCATGTTTTGAGAGGAACCACCCCCGCCCCTTGATAGCTTTTTGCTGAACAGTTGTGAAAGTGTTTCATTAAGCTGGAGCTGCCTCTGGTATTTTTTCCAAAAGGAATCAAATGTTGTTCCATAGTTCAGTATTACGTTGTTACTGTGCATCAGTGTGACTCCTTGAGTGGGAACCTCAGTCCCTTTCTTGTTCTTGTCAGTGGAACTATTTGGCAGCTGTGTTAGGAAAATGCTCTTGTGCATCCCTTAATGGAGTCAGTCCCTGACACAGCTGAAGCAAAGGCAGTAGTCAAGTCAGCACAAAGAGGTTTTCACAAAAATTTGGTTCAGATGCTTTAGTTCTTCAATGGACAGAAGGATTGGTCTTCACCAGAGATCTCTTTGTCTCTGGAGAAGCCTCTTCCTCCCTGTTGACTGTTCAGGGAGTTTGGAAGCAATATTGAACTTACTGTACGCTGCTCCCTGCCTCCCCAAGGCATTTTAATTTAGTTTTCTTCTCTGGACCTTCTCAAGATTTTGAGAGAATTAAGAAAGGTTTTTTTGAGCAAATCTCATCATTTGCTGGTCTGCCTGTCTTATGGCTGACATAAAAAGGCCAATTTACACAACACATTAGCCTGAACGTTTGCAGAAAGATAGAATGCAGTCTTTCCATTTCTTGGACTCCCTAAGAAGACTGGTCCAGTTGCTCCTCTCTTATGTTGGTCTGTGTATTTTCAAATAGCCCCCAGTAATGTTTTTGTTTCTTTGGAATCTTTTGGTGGAACTTAGCAGATACAAAACCGTTGTGCTCTTGTTAAAGACACTGTAATTAAATAATATTCTGTAGTTGTGGGGAAAAAAGTGGGAAAAAAGAGTGCCCTGGAATTACAGTGAGCCTTATGAAGAGTAATTGAAAATGGTGTGGATGCTCTGCCCTTCTGTTGCTGCAGGATGTTGTACCTCAAGCCTTGCTGGATCAGTATTTATCCATGACTGATCCATCCCGCGCACAAACCGTTGACACCGAGATTGCCAAGCACTGCGCCTACAGCCTGCCTGGCGTGGCACTGACCCTGGGCAGGCAGAACTGGCACTGTTTGAAGGACACCTATGAGACTCTGGCTTCTGACATGCAGGTGAGCCCGAGCAGTGAACAGTCTGAAATTCTCTGGTGTGACAAAGACTGATTGGAACCTCTGTGGTGATTTCTCTTGTTTGCTGGATATTGGGCTGCTCTGCATTTTGCACAGAGCTTTCCATTTGCCGGAGTGTTGTATAGGGAATGAAGGTGCATGATTGTCTCAGAGGAAGTGGAGGAAGTGTGGTGCTCAGATAGTAACAAAATGGGCTGTTTAGAAGGGGAGATGGATCTCCAGTAGGAAAATGAGGAGAGGTCTCTGATTTTCTGTGCATGCTTGAGATTGTATGGTAGTGTATGGGAATCTCCTAGGTCTGAGAATTGGGGCTGTGCTGCTGTGCGAGCAGACGTGCCCCTGCAGGCATGTCTGGAGCTCAGTGAGTCAGCCTCACACCAGGCCTTGGTGCCACATCCAGTTAGTCATACAGGAATAACATCACTATCACCATGCAGCATCACTGCTGCTTTAAAAACACATACTGGAAATAGCAGCATTTTCCTTGTTGTCAGGTGGTAAGTTTACAGTTGTTTCCCAGTCTTCGTTTCCTTTTTTGGAGATGCTCTTTTCATTTTTTAAATTATTCTCAGACTGCTTCACCTCTCTTGAACTTGCTGCTTGCTCTGTCAGAGCAGCAGTTCTCAGTGATATGTAGTGAGTAATTTTATACATGGCTAGTGCTCATGTTTTCCAGGCTCCTTTGCAGCAATTAAAAAACAACCATCTAATAAATTAAAAACATAAGTAAAAACAAATTACCCTGCGCTCAGAAGTATCCAGAATTTATCACCAGTCTAATCTGAATTAAGATTGGATCACCAAACTAGGGCAAAAGAATGGTGCCCATGCTAATTGGAAAGTGCTGGCTAAAGAATAGATGCTATTTTATTTTTAAAAGACTTACTTGAAATAATTACTCGGATTAAACAATGTGCCCTCAATTTAGGGTGTCTGAAAGTTCCACTGGTCCTTGGGTTGCTGAGCACTAAGTGTGGAAGAAACTTGACCTATTATGGAAGCTAAAATATCTCAGCTGAAATATTGTGGGATATGTTTCTTACTCATTTAATTTTAAAAACAGAATGAGAGAGTAGTAGCATGAAACTAGTTTATGCTGAAGAATTTAAAGCAAAAAGTAATGTATGCAAGAGCACTGATTTCAGGAATACTATTTTTCCTCCTGGCACCTGGAAAATTAAAATGTTTTAATGACTTACATTTGAATAGTTCCTTGATATTCAGGCGGAAGAAATTATACCTTGTCATTTGTCTTCTCTTCCATTTTCCTTTTTTTTTCATTTTAAATTTCCAGTATACTTTTCAGTTGTTACATGAGATGCTGTTAAAGATATTTGTAAGTAATGGAATTTGCTGGGAGTCCAGCTTGGATACTGACCCTCAAGTTTGACTGGATCACTTCAGATCAATAACATTGATTTATTTATTTCGCAGTGGAAGGTTCGGCGGACACTGGCGTTTTCTATACATGAACTTGCTGTCATCCTGGGAGACCAGCTTACAGCTGGAGATTTAGTTCCTGTCTTCAATGGCTTTTTGAAGGACCTAGATGAAGTGAGGATAGGTGTGCTTAAGCACTTGCATGACTTCCTTAAGGTATGTCTATGTTCAGCTCTGGTCAAGTGCAGTGACAGATTTTGCTTCATTTCTTTGTATGCACCTGCTTTTTAGCATAACACCCAGGTAACTCTGGGAACCTCTGCAGATGTCTTGTTGAATACTAGAATATATGTTGCAGAAGATCTGTGTTACTTCTTTTCCTCTGAAGAGCTTTGTTCATGTTTATTCAGTACGTACGTGGCAGTGAATGATTTTTTATTTTTGATGTCTCTAATCTGCCTACACAACTTACTTGTCAAATTTCTGTCAAAGTTTCCCTGTAACTGCCTCATTTCTGGAACTGAGAGACACAAATCCTAAAACTGTCTTTATTGTTTATGCGTCCTTTCCTAGAGTAAAAGGAGAGACTGGATTATATTTTCCTTTCAGTAGTGCCCTATGTGATTTTGCAGCTTTAAGCGTTACAGGGTTTAGTCCAGGAAAGCAACACTGTTGCTAAAGATTCAAGTTCTTATAAATAAAAAGGAGTGTTTCATTAGTTGTATTTAAAGCTCTTGTTCTATGTGCTGATTGTAGCTTGTAGTTCTTTGTGTAAGTTTGTATTTACTGTTACAGCTTCTTCATGTTGACAAAAGACGCGAGTATCTTTATCAGCTACAGGAATTCCTGGTGACTGATAACAGCAGGAACTGGCGTTTCCGTGCTGAGCTGGCTGAGTATGTGGTTTTCTGAATGATTATTTTTATTGTTGTGGATATTTAAAAACGTGAAAATCATATAATAGATGTTTTACAGTGGAATTACATTCTTAATTTCATTTTTGATTAGTAGATGGTCCTTATCCTTCTCCACAATTGCTTAAAAATTCCTGGTAGTTGTATTGTCATTATCGTGAGTAAGTGGCAATTTAGTATTTGCAAGTGACTCACAGTCTAGCTGATGTCACTGAATAATCGGAGATTTGCTTCCCAGTAACTTCATTATGGCCACATGGCATATTTGGTAAGTGTTGTCATATAAATGATGACACTCAGTTAAGCTGGCTTATTTCTTACTGTGATGTTCTCTTTTTGGTTCTTCTTCCATCTTGCAGGCAGCTGATCTTGCTTCTGGACCTGTACAGTGCTAGGGACATCTATGACTACTTGCGGCCTATTGCTTTCAGGCTCTGTGCAGACAAAGTGTCCTCTGTCCGCTGGATTTCCTACAAGCTGGTAAAGCAATCTAAATAAATTCAGGATGTCAGACTTCTGACTGTTGGTGATCAGGAGTAATTTTTGTATTTACTTTTTTTTTTCTTCTTGTTTCTTCAAGGTTAGTGAAATGGTAAAAAAGCTGTACATGGCCTCAACACCAACCTTCGTGGTGGACCTCATGAATGAACTTGTTGAAAAGTTCTGTAAATGCCACAAATGGTCTGGTCGGCAGACTTTTGTCTTTATTTGCCAGGTGAAATGTCTTTTCATTTATATTTTGGAGGTTTTTTTGGGGGTTCATTTGTTTGTTGTAGTTTGGTTTTGGTTTTTTGTTTCTGTTTTGGGGGTGTGGTGGTGATCAGAATTTAGGGGACTGGAACTCTCCAGCTGTCTATTGACACTATTCTGGTGAATACTTGAGAATTTTGTTTCCAAGGGAATAGTTTAATGGCTGCCTTTTTCTCTGTTTCTCCATAGATGAGCTTTCACTGCATCTTTAGCTCAGCATATTAGCATCAGATCATCAAATCTGATATTGACTGTAGAGCACAAATGTAGTAAAATAATCTCTGAGTTGGGAAGCTGTTTTGTAGCTCAGCACAAAGTGAGATTTGTGTAATAAATCTTTAGAAATCAGTCAGTAGGTGCTGCTTGTACCTCTTTAGTCTTGTGTAGCTTGGTCAAAACCAATGCATTCTCAGCAAAGCAAACAGGAGTTGAAACTAGCTGGGATCCCAAGGAAATGGTCAAATTTGGAGGCTGTAGCAGAGGTGCAGACTGGGAGCCACCATGGCTGCTGCCCAGGTGGACAGTTCTTTGAAGTGTTTAGAGAAATGTGAGCTTTGAGCTTGTTTAGAGAAACATGTATTTGGTATAAGAGGTGTTTATTGAGATGAACCGTTTTTGTCTCAATGTAGTATCTAGTTTAAACAAAGACTAAATTAATTGTGAGAAGGATTGTAAAGGTCTTCTACTTTTCTCTCCTGTTTTCAAGTGGTGCAGTGATTTAAAAAGGGAAAAAGGGAGTTCCAGATTTCATACGAAATAAAGTGGGCTTCTAAATGAGTGTGAATTTCCTCAACTCTAGTTTGCTTCATTGTGTCTGGGTTTGTGCTGGAAAGTACTGTACTGTATTTTAAAACTTTACGGATACTACCTACTGCATAGCTGCTATGAAGGTAATAAGATCTGTTAGCTCTGATTATGTGTTGAGACTTCATCCTCCCTGTGCTGAAATTTAATGAAATTGCCTCTGTGTTCTTGCCAGACTATCAGTGAAGATGACTGCCTGCCCATGGACCAGTTTGCTGTGCATCTGTTGCCACACTTACTACACTTGGCATCTGACAAGGTTCCAAATGTTCGAGTCCTGCTCGCAAAAACGTTGAAGCAAACCCTTTTAGAGAAAGGTTGGTGGCAGAAGGAGTTGCAATGGGCTGACTGCGTGGAGGTTTTTTTTTCCCTCAGTTTTCCTAAAGTCAGCTGGTAAAGAAGCAGCAGCATCAGATGTGGGCTGCTGTTGCTCTTACAGTGTCCTTGGTGTGAGATGTTACCTTGGCTGACATGAAGCCATGACCCCCTTGTGGTAACCTGCTGTTGTGTAATGCTGAGGAAATGAGTTCTTGCTCATATGCCAGCCTGTTTTTTTGATGTCATTTTCCATGAGTGAGCTACTTGGTAGAGGTGTCATCGGAAAGCACAACTAGCAACTGTGAAGTTGTTGAACAGTGCCCTTTATTTAGTTAAAAAAAATCTGTTGATGTGCTGTGTAATGAGAGTAAGAAAGAAAAAATACACAAATACAGACCACCATTTGTTTTCTCACTAGGGGAGAACGGATGGCTGTTGTTTGGGCCTTATACTTTGTGGTAGCAGTGGAAAGAAAGTTCTTCTGGATTCTCTTTAGGGAAATAAGACACCGCAACTCTCAAATTGCAGACAGTGCTTAGGAAAGCATCCCCGGTGCATCGCAGGTGCCAGAGGAGTCAGCAGTGCTCAGAGTCCAAAGCACTGTAAAGGAAAACAGCATTTTTCATATAGAACATACAGAAGTATTAGGCTATTTTGTGAAACAGCGGAGTGCCCACACTTGGACTACTTCATCCATTTCTGGTCACTTCCACTCTCAACACCATGCACTGGCTTGAGGACTGCTGTAGAAAAGTGCAAAATGTCCCAAACACCAAGGATGCCAACACAGTGAGCACTGGGGCTGTTGGGAGCTGCCTTGTGCATGCTGACTCTGAAGAAGCATATGGAGTTGAGATGGATCAGCTGATGGGCAGTGATTTATCTTCCATTAACCGTGTGTAGTAGTTTGAAAGCAAATTAGGGAGAGACTCAAAGGCAGAACTAAAATTTAATAGAAATATTAAAATAAATGCAATAGTACAAAAACACTGACAGAGTCAGAATACAACCTGACACCCTGTCAGTGGTAGTCCAATTAGATGGTGGCTGCAGTCCTCTGGGAGTGATAGATGTGGTTCTGTTGAAGCAGTGATCCTGTGGAAAAGATCCTCTGAAGGTCCAGTGGTGGTGTAGAAGGGTCTGGTCTTCCTTTGGGAACCCAATGGAAAAGCTGACTTGTGGTGTTTCAAATTCCGGATTATATCCAGATAGGGATGGTTGGTTCCCCCCCCTGGGCAGATCATCTCACAATGGGAATTTGTGTAATTTTATCATTGGGACTCAATGACCCATTAACAGAAGATATCCCCTGAAGCCATGAGGGACGAACAAAGAAGAGTTATGCTGCTTTTATGCACCTTGTGTTCCATAGTTCACCTAAACTGTTGAATGTTGGAACTTCCTCCAGTCTTATTTCATGTTATCTTAGCTCAATCATTTGATAATTATTTGGCAAGGCTGGCAGGGAAATTGAGTGGCATGGCCATGGGTTGACAGTCTCTTTCCTGTGTCACAAATACAAGCGCTCTCATCTGGAGTTGCTTCCAGGCTTTTCCTTCCTCTTTGGCCATGGAGTTTGTCACCCTTTTATATTGAAGGGCCATAGAAATCCTGTACTTGAACAGCATAATTAGAGCAACTGTGCTCTGAAATGTGGAATTATTTTTTTAAGGTGAATTCACAGATATATTTGGAAGTGTCTTGTGTGCCTGCTCAGATATTCCAGTTGGACTGTAAGTGTGCACTGTCCTCTGAAATTTCATATCTCATGGGGTATGCTGAGCTTGGCATTGAAGTGTCTGCTGTTCTTTCCTCCCATAAGTTTTGTGCATTTTCCCTTACAGAGTATTTCCTGAATTCTGCCAACTCTCACCAAGAAGCTGTGGAGCAAACAATTATGGCTCTTCAGATGGATGGTGACAGTGATGTCAAGTATTTTGCGAGCATCCACCCTGCCAGTACCAAAATTGCGGACGATGCCATGAGCACTGCTTCATCAACTTACTAAGTTCTGAATGTTGCTATAATTAAAAAACAAAAAAATTTAAACAAACTATCCTCAAATGCTTCTGAAATGGTTGATTTAGAGCAACCTCTTTGGAAGGAGGGATTTCTTGCCAGATGTAACAGGTGGATGTTATCTAAGCCTGATAACCAGGGATTTTAAGTCAAGGAAAAGTAAACATACCTGTGTCAGCTTGACTTTAGAAAAACACTGCTCAGAGGATTATTTTTGCCACCGAAGCCTTAAATCTTCTGTCTTCCTGAACAAATGAAACTTGAATTGGCAGATCATTTTCATTGTAGAAAGGATGTGATGATTTCCAGAGACCTGCATTGTTTCTCCTGAGGAGTTAACCTAGCAAGTATTTTCTGTAGCAGCGGATAGGCGAGATGGCCAGAGAGGCTGAGACTGAGACCTCCAGTATTAGCGCTAAAGTTTTTATCAGGCATGGACTTGATTTGTGTGCAGCTGGGCACACCCTTAAGTGGGAGTAGCTTTGATGTTTGTAAATGGAGAAAAGTAGAAATTGGGATTTCTCTTAAGGGCTCAGTGTTAACACTAAAGTAGAATCTGATTTTAATCCTTAAATGCAGCATATTGCTGTACCCATTAGCAGAAAACTTTGCTGAGTACCTGTGTCCTAATTATTTTCATGCTGGTCATGACCTAAAGGAAATTTATTAGCACATGTACTTTAAGTCAGGTATTTTTAACTTGATCGTGATCAGCTCTGAAGGTGCAACTTTTTCTTCATATACTGTACATATCTGTGAGCCTCCTTGGAGTGCTGCAGTCTTTAATCATGTTGTTTAAAAGCTGTTGTGATACAAGTTGTTCTCTACTTGTCCAAATAAAATTTATTAATAAGATTGAAAGAAATCTTGTGACCTTTTTAAGACATTAAAAAAATAAGTTTGAAATGTAAGTGGACTTTTTCTTTCAGTTCTCTGCACTTTGATGCCTATTTCAGGGGCAGGGGGTTTGCTTAATGAAGAATTCTGCATTTTGAGATAGAATATGCTACAGCACAGACGTACTTCAGCTGTGTTGTTGAGGTTTTGCTGGATTCTTCCAAGTTTCCCTTTTGCTTGGGAACCTGTTACCTCCAGCATGAAATGCCATCTTGGCTGGAAGTGAGCCTGAACATCCACCTCAGATTTACAGAAAGCTGTGAGTTCAAGCTGCCCTTAACCTGCCTGCAGTCCATTGACTGCTTTCCTTTCCTCTCATTTAAAATTACTGATCCAGTATCTCCTTCTGTGTCTTCCAGGGACAACTTCCTTAAATCACCGTTCTTCCAGCCTGCAGAAACCGAAGTGTGTGAAGCTTTTATTCCCTCAGGGAGTAGAAGTGGCTGTGGCAGCTTATCTTTGTTGTATTTTAGCAGAATATTTTCATTTATCAGTCAGGTACCTGATGCCCTGGCAGTTGAGCCTTAGGGGGAGATATCTTTTTTTTTCACCTCCTGTTTTTTGGGAAAATAGATTATTCTGCACTTTCTTCTCTTGTAAACAAAGTTGCTATTTACTCCCCAGAGGCTGCTTTTGTACTCCTTAGCACGGTGCCATGGAGGTGATTAAGATACAGAGTCATCTCTGTCTGCCTTGAAGTGTGGTAGGTTTGGGGTTTTTTGGGGTATGTTCAATTTTTTTGAATTGCAATTTTTTATTCTTTTAGGTTTGAGGATTTTTGTGGGATTTGTTTATTTATTACTTTATGTAGGTGTGTGCTTTTCATCTGGGTTTTTTTTGGTGTGGATTTTTAAATATATATAGATATTCTATATATATTTTTTTCCATGCATGTCTCTTTTTCCTTTTAAAATTGGCAAAGTCCGTGGAGGACTAGGCAGGGTGACAGTGCTGTGGATGGCAGCAGGCTGTGTGGAAGCAGGGAGCAGTGCAGCTCTCCCTGCTGCCCTCAGGAGAGCACCTGAAAGTGACTCATCTTCTCCCATAGCAGATGATTCTTATTTTAGCAATATGCACTGAAGTCCAGTTGATTTTCTGCATTTATGTTCAGAGAACATAAATCCCTTCATCTGAGGGATTTTTTTCCCTGAGTGTAATGAAGGTTAAATTGTATTTGGAGCATGTGTGCAGTTCCTGAGGTGAACTCACCTGAGGACCAGGACCAGCTCTCTGTTGAGATGAGAGGATGCTTCAGGTCATCCTCTTGACTGTGAATGGAGCACAGTATTCACTGGAGGAGTGTACTGGGGCTTAAATCCCAGTGTTTAGAGTTTGGACTTAACATGGCCCAACCTAATTCCATCCCTGTACTCATGTACTCTTCCACTAGTCCAGTAAAAGAAAGGATCGTGTCTGATCCCTTTAGGTATTTTCTAGTTATTTAAAGGTAAAACACTTCTATGTTGAAAAATGAGACAGAATTTCTGGATGCTTTATTTATGCAGTAGTGGTGCAGGCCTAAGAATTTGAGGGAGAGTTTAAGCCTTTCCCAAGGAAGACTTGAGTGTTTTCAGTTTCAGAGTGCCTGAATTCCCCTGACACGTAACAACTGAAGATCATCTTCAGTGAAGAGGAGAAGTGGCTTTCTCCTTTCTCCTCCACCCAGTGTGTCATGGATCCATCCCCTTCTTTTCTGCTCCATTTGATGATTCCCAGGAAGCGGAGGGGAAGGAAAGACTTCCTTTATTCTCAGCATTTCCCAGGCACATTTGATCTACAGCCTGAGGGATGTGGACTCTACTGCTGAATAGGGGATTTTCTTGTGCCAGCAGCGTTAGCAGTGTCAATAATTGAATCTTCATCGTGTCCCTAAGGATATGGGGTTTGGGGAGATGCGCATCCTTGTTCTGAGCATTGCCAAAGGGAGCTGTTTCTTCAGTGGGGCAGTGTCTGGGGATGCTGCCAGAGATCCTGCTGAATTCCCTCCTGTGCCTTGCCTGGGGAAAGATTTGATCTCTGTGCCTCAGTTCATTTCTCTTTTGGTCAGGATTTCCTGAGCAGAAAGGGAGGTGGCTCCTGAATTGTTGTCTGTGGTTCATGATTTTCTAAAGCTGTATCATCACCCTACCTCCAGCTTCTTGCTAGAATACCAGATTGGTTCTTCACTGGCAATTTTCATTGTTTCCCATTTAATCTCTTGATTCACTCTTCATAAGAATTCTTCACAGGAAATCCCTTTTATTCCCGTGTCCTGGTTTGCAGCACTGCCTTACTCCTACTTGCTGTTCTCCGCAACAGGTTCTCTCCCTTCAGTTGCTCTTCCCTAGGGACCCATGAGGATTTGGTAGGGTCGTTTCCTTGCCACACTTTCCTGCAGATTTCATGCCAATAAAACTGGCAAATGTCTGGAACCCTGTAGAGAGGAGGGGGGGTTGTTTATTAGCAAGACATGAGCAAGGCTTGGACGCTTTTTCTTTTACTGCCCTGAATGTCCCAGATGGCTCCTGCACAAGTTCCTGGCCCCCGTGGGATCATTAGGACAGCAGAACAGCAGGGTGCTTGTTACAGCCTTGTTAGTGCTCGGCCCCTTGTCCCTGCACTGGAAGTGGTCAGACTGCAGAGGTGATTGCTTGGAATTGGCAGTGGAGGAGCAGGAGGGCAAAGTCAGTCCCCTGGCTCAGGCACTCGGATTGAGTTCCCTCCTGCAGGCAGTCTCCTGTTGGTCCCTTGTCCTTTGCTGGGGGAGCTGGTTTGCAGCTGACGTTTTCCAACCTGGGACCCCTCTGTTGTGTAGGATGGGAAGAGGAGTCTGAGGCAGGCATGTGGGCAGAAGCTGGTGCTGGATTCCACTTAGTCTGTCCTCCCTGATAGTGATGGGAGAGGCTTGTCTCCCTGTCTGTGCCAGCATGGAAAGGATTTTTAAAGTTATTAATCATTCCTTTATGTGCAGAGTTACGACTTACTGATAGACCACCTTAAAATATGAAAGTATGACAGAAAAGCTCATTTAAAATGTGCAGATCTTCCCCCCTGCCCCTGCACGCCTTCAGATTCTGCCTGTTATTTTTAATTAACATTTTATTTAGATTGGAAAAATGAAGAGCCCAAATTAATGGGATTATTTTAGGGTTCAGCTGTTGTTGAGGTTGGACTGCATCTAGCTGATTAAGATACCCTGTCACTTAGCAGAGATAAATAACCAAATGTTTAAACATCTTTCGGCTCTCTGATCATTGTCTGCTTGAAATTCCGTGACCCATTTCTGCAGACGTGTAGTAATGTCTGTGTGGGAAATGCTTTAAAGGGATTACCTGCAGGTGCTTTGGGATTGTGACTGTGACAAGGGAAGGTACTGAGCACACTTCTCTGCATATTTTTTAGCAAGGCTGAGAGGAGGAGGGATACACTGTTTGAACATCAAAAGGAATTTCAATTATTTTTCAGTCAGTCTGGGTTTGCAGTGTAAGAAAAACCCAAAAAAACTCAGTTTGAGTAAGGTGCCGACAAAGGCCATTTCACTTGAACTGGTCATTGGTCTCATGGTTTCTTTTTCTGGTCTCTTGACTGAGGGTTTTGGGTTTTTTTTTTTTTAGTTTTTTCCAGTCAACTTCTGGATCTTTGTGCCTGACATTGTTTCCTATAGGCAGTGCTGTCAGCAGAAATGCCCTACCCCCATCTTCCTCAAGGCCCTGCACTGGGATAACAGCAGGCAGTGGCTCTCAGTAGTGGGAGTGTGCAGCAGCAGGAGCTCATTGGGACTCCCAGGCACATCTCCTGTGTGTCAGCAAGTGGTGTTCATTGGTGCAGAAATCTGGGATGCATTATTCCTCTGTCTCAAATCAGAATGCTGGTATTGCCAGCTTCTGTGGTGATCTGCTGAGCTGTAGATGAACAAAGGTATAGCCATGGTTTAGGCTCCCTTCCCCCTCCAAGGGGAAGCCTTAGGAGCAGCTGTGGTTCCTCTCTTGGGCTAGGGAGTTCAGAGAGAAGAGGGAATTGGAAATGGGGAGGTCCATGCTGAGCAGCCCAGTTTGCAGGGTTCGTCTGCCTCCAGCAGTCCCAGTGCATCCCTCGTGACCATAGTGAGAACGCCTGTGGTTTGGATGGGGAGTTCTTCCAGCGCATGGGAGTGGGTTGTGCAGTTAAAATCCTATGTTTGTGCAGTGTAATTCTTTGGCAGACCTTGCTCATGCTGTTAAGGCAGCAACACAAGAAACTCCAGAGGAAACGTGGCAGCACGTCCTTTGTGCCAGCAGTGACAATGCCAACGCTGAGCCAGAGGCAGTGTGCCCTGGGGGGGGCCTGTCCTGACAGGTTCTGTGGGTGTTCACCCCCCTGAGAGGGTGGGGCAGCAGCCCAGGGCTTGGTCCGAGGCTGTGCCTGGTCTCCCAGGGACAGGAAGGACCAGCACAAACACCATGCTCTGGCACGGTGCTGTGGCGGCTTCTGCCATTGGAGTGTGTTTTGAAGAACACTGTGGAGAACTTGTGCTGTTGGATATGTTGGACCATGTTTGGTCTGGATAACCATTTTTCTGGATTTGCATTTTTCCCTGTGCAGATGAAGCACTGGGAGTAAGAGCTGCTTGCTGGGAAATGAAAACCTTGACAGATGAAGCTTGGTCAGACCTTTTTGGCAGACGTTCAGGTTGATGCTTTAATTGTTATCTGTTTTTTAATTGAAAGAAATAAGTATTACATGGTTAGGTGTCAAATTCTTGGCTTCAGTACATATTTTAAAAATTACTGCTTTGCTTACTAATTTGGGGGGACACAAATAAAACTGAATCCCCCCAGTGCTAGTGTAGGAATGGTGAATAGAGGTGGAAGCCTCCTGTACAGGAGTCCTTTATGTCCATGGTGAAGGACAGTGAATTTCTGGAGGCCCATCTGTGGTTCCCTGTGTTACACAGGGCTTTCCAAGTACCTCACTGCACTGGGCAGGGAACCCTCTGCAATCACACCAGCAAGGTGGATTCTGCTTCAGTCAGAGTGAAGCTGAGCCACCCCTGGAAACCTGTGGGGACACCACAGAGCCCAGGAGCCCTGTGAGGCCTTGGACACAAGCTTGTTTTTAGTCTTGTGGTGGGGATGTGAGCAATACTTATTGTTCATTTTTTCCTTTCATTAAATAAAATAAGCCCAGTCCTTTTCAGCTGTTCAGACAATACCAGTTCACTTCAGGCTGCTGTTTTTCAGGGTAAAAAGAGTTACTCAGAGGGAAAAGTCCTGCTTGGTGTGCCAGATGTCTGAGGCTGTTCCAAGTACAGCTGCGGTATTTCAATGGGTATAAAAGCTGTTGTGATTTCAGGAACCTGCTGTGGGCAAACCCTGCCTTTGTGTCCTGGCTCACATTGGCACAGCAATCCCAGTAGTTTGTTCATACGGTGCTTCCTGATCCCTTGGGCTTCTGAGTGACTGATGTGACCAGACCTGTTCCAGGCCTGTGTTGGAAAGGGCTGTCAAAACAAGCAAGGTGTGTCGTTGTCACCTGTCCTATCACCCTGTGCCACCTCTAGTGGAACTGCTCAGGTTTTTAAGAACGAAGCCAATGGGCCAATCACTCTCACAGATCTTCTGTTAAGTCCAGAACAGTGGAATTAACATTGTGGGCCTGTTCTTCCCTCTTTTCAGTAAATGTTTTTTTGTACAAAGGCAGAGATTCTGCTGCTGCACTTGGCACATACAGGCTCTAATGTGCTGGAAAGAGGCTTATTTTATAAGTCAGCTGAAACAATACTTTGATTTAGATAACCTGAACCTTCAGGTTATGCTGAAGCACATACTTCTTTATGTATATGCTTCATGCACATGGCCAGGCTCCTCAGATTTTGTTCTGTGGCCCTTGGGATTGATAAATTTATAATGTGATCTGAACACACACTCAGATTATTGTGCTGTAATTACTTTCCATTTTATTTGAAATTAGCTTTGTCTTTTTTTGGCTCATGATTCACAACTGCCACGTGCAGGCTCTCAGATGGCTGCTGCTCTGTGGCTTTTTCACTGCAGACGTAGGGGTGAGGGAGCTGCTTCTGTGCTTGGCGCAGTCAGGCCCCCCTGAGGAGGAAGAGCAGGTGCCAAGCCCCAGCACCACCTGGCTGGGCAGGACTGAGGCACAGAACAATGCAAAGAAACACCACTCTGGTGGTTTGACACCAAGTTTCTGCAGGGGCAACAGCTCCACCTCTGTTTCAGACCTCAGGGGTGACACACTTTGAATAATTTTTCATAAAAACTTTCCAGCTGCGAATAAGAGCAACTGTGATCTGCATTATGAAGTAGATGAAGGAGAAACTACTTTCAAATGGCTGTTGAATTTATTTGCTTGATAAATACAATCCTAACAAAATAAAAGTTAACCAATATTAAGAGATTTGTCTGAAGAACATTAGAAAAATTCATGACAGTTCAATAGGAATTAGTGTGAATTAAACAAACAAACAAAAAGTTTAAATATTGCCAGCAAATATAAAATGTATGTAACGAAGGCAAGGGAGAATGCTTTAGTTTACATTTGTAATCTGATCACATTTTCTGTGTTTATAAACTTTTTTCCAAATTTTAAAAAAATACTATGCTGTTTTTTTCTATAACATATCAAAGCATTATTTGTACAAAAATCAAATCATGGCCAATGATTCACAACAGTGCAATAGATAAAGAATACAACCACATCCAACAGGTGCTGAAAATAAATATCCAGATTAAAAAATAAGATAGCCTATATGCACTCTGTGGAGTTTCTGTCTCTATATGGATTGAGGGCTGAGTCTCATGAGCGTACCTGAAACATTAAAGGGCCCTGAAATGCCAGTGTGGGTGGAGGATTTTGAAGGGCAGAAGCATTAAAACACCCAAACCAAAACCAAGTCCCAGGTGGTGGTGGTTGGTTTGTTAAATACCACCGAAAAGGAGGCTATTGCTGAACCCTCGGTGCCTCCCCTTGGCATCGCTCTCCGGGCTTGACTGGAATCACAAATGCCTGACATTGGGAGGGGAAATGCTGTATTGCTTGGTCAGGCAGATACGTCCTAAGGACAGAACCACTCCCATCCCTGCCTACAAGCAGTGGCTTTCTCCAAGAGATGGAAACATTTAAAATGGATGAAGACAAAGCTCTGGGCTACATGGCAGCAGTGTGAACAGGGCCTGTCTCAAACAGGTGTGATGAGGGTGGTTAATGATGAGTCAGTGAGTTACCTACACCACGCAAGGACATGGACATTTCCATCATACGGGGACATAAATAACATCTCTCAAGTTTTTACACTTATTCAGTACATCTCAGAACAGAAATGAAGCTTAAGGGCATGTTAGGTAAACACGATATCCCACAGTCTCCCACCGTTTCAGCCAACCCAGAATAAATTTAAAGCTCCCTTGTATATAATCTGCATCAGAAAGGTATCAAAGGCACAAGCAAGAAGTGACTAGGTTAATAAGCAGAAATAATGGTGAACGAGGATGAACAGATCCACAAGGCAAATCATTAGTGTGGGTGGGTTTTGTTTGCTTACTGAAAATGAGATCTTCCAATTCTGCTCCAGTGAATGTAAATAATGATTTTGGTTCAAAATAAAACTGTTACTGAATTATTTTAAATCACCTGAAGGAAACCAGTCTTGAAATAATCTGATACTAACTGGAAAACTCTTCTGGCCTCTCCAAACTCACCTGAGTCTGATGAGTAGAAGCCACAAGTATTAGAGACAAAAGTCTCCAGGACTTAAAAGGAAAGTTTCTTTACAGAATGTACACAGCCACCAATAATTTGTGCAGTTTGACTCAAATTACAGTAATTTGCACAGTTCGGTTGATTTTATGCATAGTCAAGGAGCCGGATCAAATTGGAGTTTCTTTCCTGTCTTTACTTGGCGATGGCTTGACTTGCTGCTCCTTGCTTGCTTTTGGCTGCTCTTTGGCTGCTTTTGTCTCCAGGACAGTGTCCCTCTGCTGCTGAGAAACGCCCCCACGCTTTTCTGGCTCCTCTTCCTCCTGGCCCTGCTGCTCGGATTTCGCGCGCTGCAGCAGGCGGAGCTGCACCCGCAGCTCGATGATGGCCTCGCGCTCCTCGTGAATTGCCTGGTTCAGATGGTTGTTCTTGATCTTTTAAGGAAGGGAAACAAATGTCAGGGCTCCCTCTGACACAGCAGTGCTGTAGCTCAGGGGTGTTTAGCACTGCTGGCCCCCCAGATAGCAACAGGGACTCGCACACAGCAGGGATTTAAAACCTGAGTGTGGGGGTCACAAGCCTGGGCAAAACTGATGCACACAACTAGTTTGCACCTGTGCAATCACGTAACCACCATGGGAGAGAACCAGTGAATGCTAAGAACCAAATCTTACCTCCAGTTCCTCATTCTGTCTCTGCAAATCCTCCAGGATGACCTGCAGCTCCTCCTCATCTTCACTCTCACTTTCACTCTCGGAAGAGTATTCCTCGGTTTCACTGCGGCCGTGCTGCTGGCGGCTGAAAGAGCAAGGACAGACTCCACTTTAAACACTTCCTCGACTCTGCTAGAACTGTGGCAACACAAGAGACTTTTAACCTGCATCCCCTCAATCATCTGCCACTGGTTTAAAAAGCAAAATCAGACTTTCCTTTCAAAGCTTAATTTAATAAAGCAGTGATTTTCCTAGGGGGATTTTTTAGAACACAGGGTCAAGTTTCCTTTAGATCATAATTCCATTGTTAAAACAACAGAAAATATCCTGCAAGATTCAAATTTGTCGAGGCTTCAATAAAAGAAAGTGGCTTTCAACGGTGATGTTTCACTGGGTGAGCTTTTAAGTATTGTTTAGCGCATTCTTTCAGCAAGGCATTTATGTACTTTTAATCACAGCGTGCTGTCCTGGCAGGGCTCTGCTGTGATCTACCCCCTTTACCTTTGAATTTCAGCTATTTCTGCTCGGAGCCGATCTATTTCTTCCTTCTCTGAGGCGATCTGTCTCCGCAGAAACTGCTCCATGGCCAGCAGCTCTTCTTGTTCTGTTAAAATTTCGTTCTCCTGCAATGAGCAGTTAGTTCACTTAAAGCCTTGACTTTATTTCCTACAGGAACATACAGTAAGTATGAGATGATGCTGTTCTCTGAAATACTTTCAGTGGCAGTGGTTAGCATGCCTGCTTTGAACTCTGATCCATCAAGACCTCAAAGCAAATAAAAAGCTCAAACCCAGCAATGTCTGTTCTGAACCCTCAAGATAATCACCATTCTGAATAGTTGTGGAGATGACACACCAAATCCTGGCATGTTTGGCTGCCTTTCCTTAAATCACAGGGGAAAGTTCTGGCCAACCAGTAAAATAACTAGAAAAACTGAATTATATGTCTTTGAAAATGAAGATAAGGAGGAAAGTACAGAGGGGAGAAGATCAAAGCCACTGGGGGAAGAAACAGAAGGCAAAAAAGCCAAAATAGTTGCCTTACTTCCTTTGATCAGCAGGGAAGCAGTTACCAGTATTGAACCTGGCTATGCTGGGACGTGGTGCTTTCTAAGTACATGAAAAACAAAGGCCACGTTTTTCCTTCACGGTGTCTCCTTCCTGCTGTTCACAAGGGTCTCCTCAGCTCTGGGCTCACTCATTCCTTCCCTGCTTCATTGACCATTAAAACAAAGCCTTGTGTTTTAATGGACACACAGACCCCTCTGAGCCTGCAATGTCCCCACTGCATCAGAAGGGACAAGGGAATGTTTAATAGATCTGAAATATAAAATACCATCAGGCAAACAGGTAAGAGCCTGCCAGCTACCTGTGCAAGCAGAATATTTATAACTTCTTCATTCTCATTCATTTCTTCTTTGGAGACATCCTCCTTTGAAAGGCTAGCAATTTCTTGTGCAATCTTTGTTTCACACTCCTGCCAGAGAAGGAAAATAACATTTAAAAGGACAGCTTCCCTGGTCATTGTATTTACTCTAAAAAAGATTTTTTGGAATGCATTATTTTCCAAATTTAGAACCACCATCACAGTTGTCTTCCAAATTTTGAGCACAGTCTGTCCCATCTGTGGGACACAGAATAGTTTAGAAAAAACTTCTCAAGTTTATTAAACTCAAGTCTTCCAGTAAATCCTTTTGGTACTCCAGGACTTGATGTTTTAAGCATATAACAAGCACATGCCCTGGCAAATACTAAGTTTTTCATCATGCACACTTTCTTTTGTGAACAGCTGCGAAGATCTCCCTGTCCCAAGGGAGAGACAGCTAAGCAGAAAATACAATTGCTCATCAGGTATGTAAAGTTAAGATGAGAAAATCTGCAGCAAAGAAGAAGATTGAAAGGTGGTTTGATCTAACTGGGTGCCTCTGCACTGTTATGAATTAGGGATCCATGATTTAGATGTCTGGGCAATAAACAGAAAAGTTACCCACCTGTCTCTTAGCTTCTCTTAGTTTCCTCTTAAGAGCTGTTAAGATTCTTTGCACCTCCCAGAGTCTCTCTTCTTTGGATAAGTCTTTTATCCCTGCCTGCAAGTCTCTATGTAAACAGTTCAGAAGGAACTCCTGGAAAGATTCCCAAAGAAATTGTCTTTAATATATTGTACCAGGACAGATTGAAAAGGAAGATCTTTTTGGCTTTGTAGCAATGGGCTGGGAGTTCTGTCTTTCAAACCTTGACATGTCCATGAACAAGTGTTAACACACACCCAGCATGGATCTAGAGCCAGCTGAAGAGCAGCACTAAAGAAACCACCCTCCCTGATGTGCTCTCCTGACCTTCCTACCACGACAAAAGTATTGACCTACACAGCAAAGCACTCCATGGATGACACAGCCATGAGCATCACAAGACCATAATAACTTTCCACACAAGAAAAAGGGAAGAAATTCATCAAGCTCTTCCCAGTGGTCTCCATCAATAGGATAATTGTGATGAAATTAAAGAGTATATTACCAACTCAGGAGAATTTACTACTGAAAGTATAAAAGCCAGGGCAAAGATAAACAGAAAAACACTCAAGTAATTGCCAACCTGTCGCCTGATTTCTTCCTTGATGCTCTCTTGTGTTTCTGGAAGTGCTGGCATTGTTGCCATATTTGACCAGCGAAGAGGTTTTGTCACCTGCTTGAGGGTCACATTTCCAAAGAATTCTTGAACATGTGTAAAAAACACATACAGGACACGGTTGCTGATCTGCAAAAGACAGACAGACAGGATATTGGTTAAGATGATTTATTCACATCATCTTTATCTGCAAAGCACAGTGTCCTCCAGAAACAGCAGCCTTTAGGAACACTTTCTGAGTGCCACAGGCATGGCAGTTTGTCTTTAGAGATTAAAATCTGGATTAAAAATTGTCTTTACTTTCAACAATGCAGTCCTTGCCTCAAGAAATCACTTCACTGTTGCTCTTACCTGTGCATCTGAGGCATTTTCATACTAAGCTCAGCATCTTCACATCTCTTAACCTACCAGAATTGTTTCCATCACTGGTAGACGTAGAAATGCATTAAATCTCTTTGTACGCAGGTAAAGGTAGTTAGTAAGAGGCAACATCAATCCTACTGTGTTATACCTGGTGGCTGCCTACACCTTCTCTCTCTTCCCCCAACCTTTAAGCATTCTCTACAGCTTCTTTCTCAGATGACTTAATATAGCAGAAAAAAGTAGTATGAAAGCATCTTTCACCATATTGCTTGTTTTAACCTGAGACAGAAGCAAGTATATTTATTTTGATACTCTATCTTCCATTAAAATTTTAAAAATTATCCTGAAACAAATATTAAAGAGTTCTGTCACTACCTGCACTTCAATCGCTAAGATCTAGTTACCAACAAAACATGATTGGGCCTGCATTGTTTTCTCCTAATTGTTACTTCTTTTCCTAGCTAGAGAGGTGTCTGGCATAGCAAAAGAGCCATAAATAACACCCAGCCCTTTTGCTACTGGCCCTCCTCCTGGACTCTTAATTATAAAGTCAGGCTTTTCTAACTTGTGGGGTTGGCTCTAGAAGACCCACACCCCCTAATGCCACATTTTCATCATGCTCAGGGCTAATTCTGAGCTGTATTTAATTAAATATTTCCAAGATGTCTATTAAGTAACCAAGCAATCCAGAAACCACAAAATCTTACTGGAAAACTAAGTCAGTTGTTATTCCCCAGCCATTTGGCTGCAGACAGCAAAGCCATTTTACCTAAGTCACTGCTGCACCAGGAAGATCTATGTACAGGACAGGGTTCATTAGCTTGATATTAAAATTAAGCAACAATAGCTTCACTAAACTATCACTGAATCAAAAGCCCACAGAAATCGTGTATCCGCACAAATTACTGAACAAATTCAACATTAAATGACTTCTGTTCATGATAGAATTGAAAGACAGCAGTCCTTGTAATACTCTGATAATAACCCAAATATGAGACCCACAGTATGCAAGCCCACATGCAGAATTGTTGCCCCTTTCCCAGCATTTTGGGTTCCTGAGGCATAAAGAGGAGCTGTAGTTTAGCTAAACTGTATCAGACAAGATCCAATTCCCACCTGCAAAAGAATTCCTACAAAGAAGTATTTCTTGGGCTGCAGTTCTGCTCTGAGCCTTGCTGTGTGATGCACATACCTGGACAGTAGGGCTGAGCACTATAGAAATATTCTGGATGTTCATTTTTGTTTCCTGTTCCTTTGCAATAACATGGTCCATATGCACAATCAGCCAAGAAATCAGGAGATGGTTACACTCTGGCAGCTCTTTCAGCAGCCTCTGGCACTCCTGGACTTTCTCAGCTTCTGTGCTCTTTCCACAAGCATCTTCAAAGCGGGGCATGAGCTCTTTGGTAAGCAGATTTTCAGGCAGTTCCCGCAGGTACTGTTTGAGCAAGCTGGCAACTGTATTGGGCTCGTATTCTTCCAGGTTCGGGGATTCTTCGCGATCGTAGGCTGCCTTCAGCTCATCAACTTTTGACTTTATTCCTTAAAATAGTTACATCAAGAATTAAGAGAAATTTTGACTGTAAATGTCTAACAGTTACATTTAAACTTTTTTTTGAGATGCTTTTCTTTCACCTCTCCTTACAATTTAAGCTAATTGAGAAACACCTTTTAAAAGTTACCCACGTGCAACAAAGTGAAAACTGTGACTCTCAAAATTACATGATCACTGGTTCTAAAAGCACTGACTACTCCTAAGAAGCAAAACCACAGCACTGACAGAGCTCTGAATCAGAACTGGTGCCAGCATTTCCCTTAATCAAGGAACATACAGTAGGGTGAGGAAAGGTTGGGGAACTCAAGATCAATTGTGTATTTGCATTAAGTTTCTTTCTGGCTGTTCAATTATGCATTCCCAATCCAGGCAGCAAATATGTTATTAGTTCAGATACTGTGCAACAAGGTTTACCTATAACAGCTTTCCTTTGTCAAAACAAACTGCACACTTTTTAGTTTCCAGATTTTCAGCTGGCCCTCCTCAGCAGAGGAATCTCACACAGGACCTTCGATTTGAGGCACCGCATGAATAAAAGTGTGTTCACATAATTATTCAACCCAGCCAAGGTTTTCTACAAGGTGTTTGTATAATTCAGTGACATTCCAATCTTCCTAAACTTGGGGAAGCTCTAACATTCTTGCAGCTCAAACACCCACTCGGGTTACACCAACTTGGTCCACAGCCCTAGCTTGGCTCATTTTCAGTGAGCACAGCTGGGCATACTCAGCCCCTGGAAAACGCCAGGAAAACAGTTTCATGGCCAAAATGAGCCATCACAACAGCTGCAGGCGGCTAAGCTCTCTGAGCTCTCAAACAATCCTACACGCACAAGAGGGAGCTGTTGCACTGGAGAACACCTACAAAGGACACAGCAGAAATGATTTAAGGAAAACACACCTGTGAAAATTCCCAACACATCGTGTCTAAAAAAAACAAGCAACCAAAATGTTTCTCTAGGCGGGACTGAGCAACTGCTTAAGGTGCTGCAGTATTTCTGCATGCCAACCAAACACCATGCAGATGGACAGCATAAAGACAGCTAATGAAGCCTTTAGAATAATTTCATTACTGGTTTACAGTGCTGAGTAACTTGATTCAAAATGCTTCTCCTGAAATTCCTTTCCTTGTTTATTCTTGTCCCCTCCAATGTACTCACAGAAGTACTTACAGGAGCTGCATTTCTGGTGCAGCTCACAAATAAAGGGACTGTTTTGTCTAACGTGACTAAAACTGAGGTTTCCCTTATGTAAGCTGGTGTTACACAACCACTACAGTTAATTAGCTGCTGTTGCTAAGCTTAAACAGTGAAACTTGCATTTTCTGCTTATTAGCAAATTTGCTGAAAGAAAAGAAGTTTTCAAGAAAAAAATATACAATGGGAATACCTGCAAAAAGCAATTTAGTGGGAAGCATAAGCAATAAAAAGGTTATAGCACATCTTTGCTTTTGCACTCAGCTACCATTGTGTTTCTAAAGCAGAAAAAAAGAAAACAAGTCGGCCATACTAACATATTTTATTCCTTGCTACCATCCCATGACAAAAGGCCAAAACAGGTGTGTTTTTACTGCCATTAAGCAGTACCGCCATATTACCAATTTCTTCTGGTACTTCAGACATACAAGTTTGCTTAACTTTAGCTACCTGATTACCTTTCGGATAATTAATGGAGCTATAAAAAGTGTGTGTAGATGTTGGAAGTGATAAAATAATAATAAAATTGCAAGTAAAGACATTAGGAACCTGCATGTCAGTGTGGCCAGAGTACCTGAAACTCTGTAGATGCCTTCACATTTCATGCCATACTTCTCTACGTAATCTATACATTCACGGAAAACTGCTGGCAGGCGGATGCCATCGTACATCATGGTCCTGTCTACTGCATCAGATAAAGGAATGCCAAACACGGGTCTGTGACTTGGAACATCCACTTGAGGTATCTCTGTCTCTTGAATTGGCTTTTTCTTTTTCTTCTTCTCTTTCCACTGTTTTACAACATCTGCTGCAGTTAAGTCTTTTGACTTTTTCTCTTTGTGTTTGTCTTCCTTATGTTTTTCTTCCTTGTGTTTTTCATCTTTGGGCTTCTCTTTTATTTTAAAATCCTTTTCCTTCTTTTTGGAAAAGCTGGGTTTCTTGAAGACGTGTATTCCCTTGGACCGCTTCAACTTGGAAGGGCTTTCAGCTTCATCACCGGAACTGTCCTCTTGAAACGCAGCGTAACCTTCCGCTGTTGGGCAAAGCAGAAGGGAAGGGGACAGCTGTGAGCCTCTTTACTTTCCAGACAGCAACAACAAGAGGTTGCACGTAAGGAGGAGAGGGAAGAAGCAACATGAATTAAAAAACAATGCCTGTCTGACTCTTCAGAAGGTTTTCTGTAGTTGTTACCCACTTGAGTGGACAAAGATTAAATCAAGTTGCATAATTACATCAAAGATAAGCCACAGAGCTCCTGAATGATCTAAACAATGAATGCTTTATATACTTACTCATAATGGCAATGTCCATCTTATGGGCTAGATTCCCATCTAATAGTCAAGGAAATGCAAAATAAAAACAACTGTCTGGCAACTTCTCTATGTTCCTGTAATCAACAGTATAAGAGTTGCTGTTAAGGATTATCTACTGCACACACAGAAGTCTAACAAATTTCTATTAACAACAAACTAAACTCCAGCCACTTAAAGCCCCAACCCTTTTCCAGAATACTATGAATTTAAAGACAAGCTAATAAAGTTTCAGCCTCAAATAAACTACAAAAACCCACCCCAAACCAAAACCAAAAAAGCACTAGCACACTTACTTTTCACTAGATGAGTAACACAACTCCAGTAACACTACAACAATACCTGCCCATGAAGGTGCAGATTTGCCTCAAAAAGCTGATGGGAGAGATTCAAACAAGTGCCTGGGCTGAGCACACCATTCCAACAGCAAAAGTCCAAGTGCCGTCTAAAACATGCACCAGGTGCTTTTAAGTCACTACGCCTCTGCAGCTGGCCCTGCCTCACCTTCAGGCAAGAACACAGAAGTCTTTAAAGGTGGATTACAAAAAAACCCCAACCAACACACTGACAAAAAACAACCCACAAACAATCCCAGCAACATGCAATCCAACACAACTTCCAAGTCCACTAATTCTAATTTTATATACACAGCACCCCATAAAAGTAAGCCTGAAAACCTGGTCAACAAAGGTGACATTTGACAGGTCATCTGCACCAGCCAGGTCCTCCAAGGCAGTGGGCAGCAAGCCCCCATAATACAGATACTTTGAGGCTCTCCCACTACCTGCAGGCAGAGCCTCTGCTTGAGTGAGGCAGCACGGACAGCCAAGTGCTCTTGCTGCCTGAATAGTTTTGGGTAGAGGAAAATTACCCCCTTAGATAATATGCAAGCACATCATGCACAAGACTATAGGCTATAATTTTTTCCAAGTGAAAAATCTGCAGAAGAACCAGGGGGCATTCAGCCTTTCATCCTCCCAATTTTGAAATACACCAGACTGCAGAGTTTCTCAGCATTATTTCAGCACATACAAGCACTGTCTCTATTTTGAAGCCTTCTTGACTGCTCTGTAGAAGATAGCTTCTAATAGTCAAACAAATATAAGAAAGCAAATACATTAAAGCATGGAACTACCATAAAATAACTACGATTGTTGGATCAGCTCAGTCTTTGCAGCTGGGACTCTTCCCTAGGACTACCAAATACACACTTCCATGGAAGACTGAAAAAGACTGTAGAACTGTTCCTGTCCAGGTGGATTTTAATATAAGAATGCAAGTATTAACTGGAGGACAACCAGCAGCCAGGTCTCCTCCTCCCTGCTTCCTGGCTATGTCATTTACTGGATTTTGTAATCTAAACCCAGAAATGGGTAAGGAAACCTGCAGTGCATAAACCAAGGATTCAAATCTCACTCTCGTACAGAAGGAACTGCAGATGCACCAGCTACAGAACAAAGGAGGAGCACACATCTCCACTGTGTTTTATGAGAACGAGACGGGGCTGGCACTGAGGTTCAAGATGGACTTCAGAGATGTGATTTCCAAACAAAAAGCCAGATCTTTCCCGCACAGAGCCCAGAAAAATCTGCCCTCAGTCTTTTCTGCTGGGCAGCTGTGACAGCTCCCAGTCACACAGTGTGGGGTTCCCACATGCACACCAGAAGTGTCAGCACTGGGACCCAAGCTAGGAGGTCAGTACCACCAACAGAGCGCTGCTCACATGTCTCAACACTCCCCACTGCAACACAAGCCCCGGTGCCTTCCCAGATCTGTGGTAATGTAACACCAGCAAGAGAACATTACTGAAACTGGTATTTCTTGAATTCATGAGAAGACATGAAGGAGCAAGTTAAATAGAAACCCAGCCTTTTAAAATTTGTCTCAGTAACATAAGTTAACAAAGTTTAGAAATATATACTAATACAGATTCACACAGAATATCCCACCCATACCAAGAGAGGGTTTGCATGTCTCTCAAGAACAGCCCGATTTTCTCTACTATATCTTTGGTTATAAAATTGCTGTATTCTGTTCACCAGTGATAAAATACACTGAAATATAAACAACTTAAATTTATACAGGAGAAGAATTACCTAAAGTGCTTGACAAATCAGGTAATTTTAAACATGGAAGGAGTTTTACCTAGGGTTTAGTAAACTGGTATTTCTGTTCACTGTTTCCTCAAGACTTCCAGTACTAATAGACACCCTTTTCCCATCATTCTATGTCAGTGATATTTTCCTCCATCTATATGAGAACAGTACTAATGCAGTAAATACTCCAATTTCACCAGCACAATGACACAGCATAATCTGCCAGCTCCTTTTGTTAGACCTTCCTTGTATAAGCATGCCTTCAATGCAGTTATTTTAAATGTAATGCTTCAAGTATAGCCCTTATCTTACTGAGAATTATGAAAAGCCCTTTTAAAATAATAGTAAAAAAATCTTCCAATGTTACTCCGGAAAAATCTAGTTTGCAGGCTTATAATCTTTATCATGCAGTGAGGCCACTGTTTCTATCAGTCTGCATACTTGGGAATATTTCTGCACTCTCACAACAAAGCACCGAAGTCATGCTGTTGTATTTATTGTTAACTCCAAGTGTGGCATTATTCAGAATTGCCACTTATCAAACCTACTGCAATAGATGTTTTGTCTATTGGGTCTCTGATGGGTTTTTAAGTAATTTATAACTCTACAGCTGATTTGGCTCCCCAGGGAAATCTGCAGCATCTGTAATTAATTCACTGAAAGAAAACATGGATGGCTTTTACATATGAAAGAATTAGTAGGTCAAATATGACTGAAGTGCAATGCAAGCATTAGTTACCTAATGTCAGTTTGTCAGAGGGACTGTCATCAGATTGTACAGCATTTCTAAGTAAAACTAAGACACACAAATGCACAATGAGCTTGGATAGATGGCTTCTACTTCCTCTCCTTGCCCACAAGATGCATTTTATTATCACCAGAAACTTCCACTTTACAGACACTACCAACACTCACTATCCAACTTTCAACTAGATCAGTTTGTCTTTAATATTCACTTGACTCACTGATGTGAGCACAGCATTGCCGAACAAATTCTGCATTCAGATTACTCTCCAGCACTGTGCCAGCAGAGCAAAAGAAGCTGAAATAAGAAACTTGCCTTACTTTATTTTCATTTTAAATAATCACTGGCATTGAAAGGCAGGCTTTTATACTATCTGCAAGTGGTGCTTTCCTAGATAAACACACAGTGGTATACAGAGATACACAGTGATTTGTCAGCAGAATAGCATGTAGCAACGCACCCTATTTATCCCAAAGATAAACCCTGATATGAAGAGCCTCTAATCTTTATCAGACGTAGAAAATTCTAGTAACTTCTTAGTCTGTAGATCTGAAAACTGTATTCAGAGCTTCTCCACACAGTAAAAATAATGTTTTGTTTGCAATAGCAGTGGTCTGGTTTCAGTCCTCATCTACCTTCCAAAAGAACATATAGGACCCCCTGTCCAACACATTAAGAATCTGGTCTTCAAAAATATTTCCTGAAATTTTCAGAAGAGTTCATACCAATGATACTACTATCCTTTCATGTGATAGTTTAGTACAATCCAAACAACTCCATTTTCCCGAGAATTATACAAAGAAAATCAAGATTATTCTAAACAAAAAAATCCTAGCTGCATATTGAACACATCCTGTCCAATAGCATCAATCTCAGAAGTAAAAGGAATAAGCAGAGTAAGATCTACTACAGACTCTTTATCTGCAGGAATTCTAATAGGTAGAAGAGCTTCTTCAGAAGTATTTTCTCATAACATTTTTCTTCTGCAAGGAAATGCATATTCTATGGCTTTATCAACACGTAATTAGTGACAGGTGGTTAAACATTTTCAAAAATCAATTACAGTGGTTGCTGTCTCAGATAATCCATTACTGCTTAACACAGATCCATTTTTGCTCTCCTGCTGTCACAGGCCAAGTTCTGTTTGAGTCAGGGAACAGATCTGATTTAAAACCATGCCAGTAAAAAGAAAATTCCTTTTAATCCCTAGTAAGTCCCCTAATCTAACTCACTCTACAGCCAAGCAACACCCAGTCTATCACAGAAGAGTGGAGAATAAAAATTAGTGGCTGAAACATTTTCCCAGTAGCTGACATTCCACATAAAAAGCAATATTCCATTGAATTTTCTATTAGCTCCAAAACATTTTTAGCACCTTTCCTCCAGAATAATTGCTGTGTATTATTAGGTTACTGCAACTAACATGAAAAAATCAAATCATTAAATAACTCTAAATATATCTTTATCTACATAAAAATGTATAGAAAAAGATATTTTGCTAGCATACAAAAATGCTTTTGTGATATAGGTGATAATAATGAGGCTAAGAGTACATTACTCTTGCAGAAAATATTTACCTGAAAAACCAAATTGAGTAACTTTGGGATATTTACCCTTCCCTTCCCTGCTGCTCTTCAAGCACTTCTGAAGTTTACATTTAGAGTATTATCAAAATAGCTCAAGATTTTTGTGGGATTAAATTTACAGTTTCAGGTTTTAGGATGACCTTGTCATTAACTCACTAATATTGCAAGTTCAACAAACACTAACTCTGTCATAATGTAATGTCAACTTGTCTTTTTTTCCACTGACATGTTCAGTTATATTTGTTTATAACCCAAACAGCATGATCATGGCAGGTTGTGCACTGTTCAAAACCAAAGCAGATAGCCAGAAAAAATGAAAAGAAACAATGTGAAGACATACAACAGAATTTAAAAGGTGAAATAAAATGAAGAATCAAAAGTATGAGAGGAATAACAAAGCCCAAATCTGGAAGGAAAATTCTTGAAATCAACCATGATAACTGTACAGAACACTTGTAATTTAGACAGGTGAAATTTCTGTTGAGGGTGTATTTACAATATTGATTATTTTTGGAGTGTATGAGATGCACTGAAAGCTTGGTATGTAACTTACTCTTCTAGCTGACTGGCAATTATATGACAGACATGCACTGGGGTCAAGAAATGCTGAATGTCTTTTACATTAGCGCTGTAAGAGATGATTTTGTTCTTCCCATGTTTTGCATTTTTGTGTTGAGGGTTTTTTCATACCTTTAAAGTTTCTTTTAAGTAACAAAAATTGCTTTACATCAGCTAAAAATGTGTTGCAATCTCTTGTGGAAGAAAACAGTTGCAGTGCCAATGTGCACAGACCTGTGTGGATTTGCTGAAGTAGCGTTTTTCCTCCTAAACAACAGCTTTCAGCTACACTATCACCATGAGACATCCTGAATTCCATGCAAAGAAACCCACATGATGCATAATGTTGGCCTCTACCAGTTCCAGATTTAGAGGTGTGCAATACTGTCCAGGAAGCTGGACAGTAAAAAAGCAACTACTGATACCCTGAATTTAGACCTATCCAATCAATACCAAATTTTCTTTGCCAATCTAGTAATCTGTATTAGGTCAATATTGGTTACATTACAGAAAATCACTAAGGATTCACATTTCTTAAAACCTGTAGGTATTTCAACTGTTGGTTTTAACTTGAGGATATGTTTTGGAGTTACAGTATTCTTCAGGCACACAGTTTTTAGTTAAAATAGCAATAGTCCTTCTAAACTGTGGTAGAAACAATTCCTGCATTCCAGGAAACTGGTTTGATTAAAAGCAGCACAGTGACAGCAGATTCTTAAGGAGTGATTATTTAAATATGTGCATGCATGTTACAAATGGTCACTATATTAATTCTAACAGAATGCTGCGTGCTGTCACACTGTTTCTGATCTTCCAAATTCCACATGTAAGAAGTAGCAGGATACACTGGTATCAGAGATACAGGCATTTTGAAATTTTGCTAAAACAAATGTCAAATGTCAAAATGGGCTGTGATATTTAGGTTTCAGACTTGGACATGAAGGGTCTTTCTGGTACTGAGAGTGCTCAGTATCAGCTTAGTACTTCGAAGTGCTTTGTTCTTTCAGAATATGTAGAAAAACTTTCTTGAATAAAAACGATTTCATGCTTCCAAAATTTTCTGCACAAATCTAGAAGTGGAAAGTAATAGTTCTGTTGTTTTGGAGGGGGGGTAAGCTTTTTAAATGAAATTTCCACTCTGGACATTGATACACTGACAATTCTGCAGTCAGAGCTTTACTTTCTTCTAACCTTTGATCTGTCAGTTCTGGAAAATTCAGATCTCAGTGTTGGTTTGCACATTTTTGACCTCTGCAATAATACTTTGGCACTGCTGGAGGAAACTGCATGATCAGACTAAACTGAGAAGCTAGAGAAAAAAAAAAGAGAGATTTTATGACTGCTGGAATAATGGTGCAGTGTGCACATGAAAACTTCGGATGGTACACAAAAGTCAACACTGAATAAGGCAGACACATGGAGAAAGGGCTACAGTTACTGAAACTGCCTCTTCCAATTGCACAAGTGTACAATTCAGATCAAACACACAGTTTTATTCTAGCTAGCACCTCAGCTATGATTAAAAATGGATGTATTTGGAAACACATGTGAAAACCTCCACTTAGAACGTGAATGCCATGCCAGGATTTACCAATGCATCATTAAAGGTTTTGGATAAATGCATTTATTAGTAATTCTGGGCACATGCTTGGCACCTGTTTCTGCACAACAAAAAAAAAAATAATTAAGGTGTGGAGTTTTTTTGCAAGAGAAACAGGTGCTGCACAAAGTCGGTTTGTAGCAAGTTAACTTCCTCCACGTTGAAACAAATTAAAAGAACCTACTGGGAATATGAGCAATTTTGAGAGAGAAAAAAGGAAAGAGAACCTGAAAGCACTGAATTGAAAAGAGAAGTTATCTACTCACTTCTTTTTTCTTTTTTCTTAAATTTTCCTTTCTTCTTCCCATGCTCCTTTTCATCATCAGACACTATATCTGGAGGCTCATGTAAGCTGTCGTGAGGTGGTGAAGGCTCACTGGTGCGGTACAATCCAGGGAATTTTGTAGGACTGATTTCTTCTGAGCTGGGAGTACGAGCAAGTCCCCCACTGTGCTCTACCCGACGGTGTTCACTGGGGCTGCTCGTGGGAGGCAGGAAGCACTCGGTCATTCTGATACCCGGATATCAAAGTGGAATCTTCTGCTACCTGTCCATCACACCTGCATCAGAAGAAAACAAAAAGAAAAAAGCCCACACAATTTTAAGCAATGGGTTTCAGAGCACCTTGTTTAGAGCTCTACCCTGAAATCATAAACAGCAATACCTTCTACAATGAGAGTTTCAACTTCTGTCAAGAGACAGTAACATAACACCAGGTCTTAAGCTCAGTGTTTGCAGCGTTTGTTCTTTAACTCCTGAGCCATATTAACCTGAGATCTGTAATTTTAGCAGTTTCTACTTTATCATATACAAAACATATATTAAGTACCTGAATATTTTAACTGTTGAAATAATTTTTACAAAATTCATATGTAGCTTGCATACTGATTGGCAGTATTTACTACAAATTAGCTTGCTTTCTAAATTTTTTTGACATCAAATAGATTTGCCTGGAAGCTCAGAGTGTTTGTGAGCACTGCCCTTAAGGCAAAGATCATTTTCTTCTTTCCCAAGCATATTTTATAGATGCAAATAAGAACTCGCCCAGCCTGTTGCAATAAGGGGGGAAAATAAAATAAATAGAGCTAAAGCAAATCCATCTCTTTTAATTATGCTACTGCAAATTAAAGAAGGTACAAAAATAATGATTATGCTTTTCTGGTATACAACAATTTCACCTTTGAAGAGGCTGCATCGGGTCATCTGCACCCAGATGCTGGTACATTGTTTGCTTTAGAGTTACAGCCAAATAAAAGCTTATGCAAAAATTGCTAAAGGAAGCCAATGTATAAATTCTCAGCAGTGGAACTCATAAGCAATAAACTCTTCCTAGCACAGATGAATTTCAGAAACTACACAGAATGGATATACTGAATGGGACACCACACCTCTGGAGTCCACTTGGCTGGATTTGGCCCCTTGTGTCTAAATGGTCACAAAGGATTTGGTTATATTTTATTTTTAATTCATATCAAATACTCCAGTGCCATGATTATTTGATACTGTGTTTAAACAATTTAATGGCATGTTCAAACATGGGATTTTATTAGAAAAGTCCAGGTATGTAAAGCTTCAGAATGACAGCTATCAAAAAAGGTCAAAATTTTCAATTATATAAGCATTTTCAATATTACCACTGACAGACTGGCTTTACTATTGTATTTCATCTGAGTATCAGAATGACCTGTAAAATTCCTGCATAGTATGTTTGCATTTCATCACCAACTCCTTCCCCTGCTCCAAGAAAAACAGAACCCAACACATCCCACCAAGAGCTTCTAAACAGTACCTCATGGAATGATATTAGAAATATTACATATAATTTTTTTTAAGTTAACAGAATGGATGGCACCTACAAATCAATCCACATCTAGAGTAGATAGGGTGGGCAAGTCCATAGAGGGCAAAATTAATGTTATTGCAAATGCATGTGAACACCACCCTGGAAAATGAGGACACACAGGCTTTGCCTGTGGAACCCAGCTGCGCTTCTAGGATTAAAAAACCTTAAAGCCCATACATTCCACAACACTCTTCAGCAGTACTGCTCAGCTCCTGGGCTTTTATTTACAGGTTGGTAGCATACAGAAAAAATATGACATGGTATTGTATTCTACCCAGTTAGAAATTATAGATGAGCCCAGCTAAATGGGTTTTGGGGAGGGTGATTGGTTCACTCTTTTTGGGGTTGGAATTTTAATTTCTTTTTTTTTAAATTCTCATCCTTCAGCTCTCTGTATGCAGATCAGAGTGAAATTTTAGAGTATGTATGCAACAGTATCTCCCTACAGGAGATCACTCACAGTGCTTATGGAAATCACCAGGTACTCAGATCAGAATTTGAATAGGGCACAATAAGACACAGAATTACAATGAGAAACAAAATATACATGAAATCTTTATTTAGTGCTGTTCATTCCTTATTCTAGCTAAACTGGAGGCACTGGCTAAAAATTAAGACAATGGGGTGTATTTGAAAAAGAAATAAATGATGACTGTACTTATGTTTCTTATTTTTTTATTTTACAGCTTCAAGAAAGCATTACTTTCCTATAATTTCTTAGGCCTATAAGTAAGGGAGAAATTCTATGATGCTCAAATTATATCAAAACCTATCAGCAGAAGAGAGCTTTCAAGTCTACTGAAAAAACCTCTTCCACTTTCACTAATGGATGTTAATATCCATTATAAATCTGTACATTTCCTCTGGCTTTTACAATTTTCTTCCGACAGCAATAAATGGCAGGACTGAAAAAACACGGACCTTCTAGGCATTTTGAGAAGGAACATTCCTAACAGGCTTGCTCTTCTGCCAACTTCTCCCTCTCAGACTTTTTCTTCCCAATCTGTTACTGCTTCAGTCCTGCCTCTCCTCTGCAGCAGGTCCCTTCAAACTGCTTCTCTTCACCTGTGCAGTTCTCATTTGTCAGGAGATTCAGTAACTCACTGTTCCCACACTACTCCCCCCATTAACTCTCCTCTGCCTCCAACTGCAGCAGTTTGCTCTTTTTGAGATGATTCAAGCTGCTAGCTGCTCCAACAGGATTCTGCTGCTGAGCTGGCTTGTGGAAGAGCTCAACAAGGACTAACAATGAAAAGCAGAGAAGTGGCAGAACCACTATGACAGCAGTGCAACCTCTCTCTTTGGGCACTTCTGTTTTGTCATACCACAAACACAGCTTCATCTCCTCAGATTTCAAATATTTCTTAGTGTTGATAACTTCAAGCTTTGATTTCTTTACTACCCAGTGTCAGTAGTCCCATAGCTCTCATCTTGACTTACTGCTCTGTTGTACCCTCAGTGTATCACACACAACCTGATCTTCATCTACTTTGGTCTCTGTGACTCAAGCTCAGTTTCCCACTTTCCCCTCATCTTGTTTTTTATTTGGGTGGTTCCAACGTTCCTGCAGCACACCACTTCCTTGCAGATAAAGCTTTCCCTCTTCTTCCTCTGTTTCTTCTATCTGATTAGTTACCAGTTCCCACTTCTTCCTGAATGTTCTCTGCTGCTGTTTTTTGTCACCTCATGATTATCTAGCTCATCTTTTCACCTTGTCCCCATTTCTCCCACTGGCTCTCAGTCTCTTCCCAGTATCACGAGTCCCCTCCTACCTCCCTGCCAACAGCAGGCTCCTTGAATCTCACCACTTCTCATTCACTTGACATTTGACTCTTCTCCCACAGGAGCCACAAACACCGTTACAGGACAGCATCAGAGAGCTTCTCGCAGTTCAAGCACCTTCTCAGACCTAGCTACTTTTTTCAGTACACCCAAAATGCAGTTTCTTGAACCATCTTTCTGCTCAACACTGGGTCAAGCCTTCAGAATAACTGAATGTCAAATATAAGCCTTTACTAAACATGGGCACAATCGTGACCTTTCCTCTAACCCCCAAGCAAAGACTAAATTATAGGAGATTTTAAACATGGAAAGAAGGTACATCATTAACACAAAATCTCCCAGCCATCATGCCATCACCACCTTTCTAGACAACAGACCAAACACAGGAAAGTGAGTTGGGGAAAGGAAGGAAGATGCCCGCACAGGCAAAACGATGTTTTGGCTTTCCAAGCCTCATTTTTGAAAATAACTGAAGTTTTCCTAAAAAATTCAGTCTGAGCTACATATTTAGTAAGTAAAGACAAGGTTTGGAAAAACTATAGAAAAGGGAAGACAGAGAGACATGACAGTCAGCTTTAATAGATCTCACTTTCAACAGTGTGTCATCTAAGTCGGCACGAACACATTAAAGAGAGGCATAGTCTGAAAGACCAAATTCACAGCTCTTTCATTCAGTACAGAAGGCTCCATTATTTCTGCTTTGCACTGAGTCTGTACTGTGACTTTGTGCTTTGTAACCAATTGCAACAGCAGAAGCAAATTAGAGCAGGTGATTGTGTGCACAGATGTTATTTTGTAAAGCTTCTGGGTGGAATGAAGGATGTGGAATTTTTCGGCAACAAGTATTATGCAAGACCACATCTGAAGCACAGTGGGTGTCTCCCGGTCATTCCATTTTGCCACAAACAGGCACCCTCTGAATACCTGGGTGTTACACTGAAAATAGTCCCAAGAATTCAATAATGAAAGGATGGAGGCAGAGTGGGGACACTTACTCAGCTACCAGTACCCAGTCTATCATAATTATATGAAAGCACGACAAAGAGCACAGCAATACCTCACTTATCATCACAGACCATCAGTCCAAAAATCTGGACGTGTGAAGGACCTGATTCTTGAAGAAATGAGGCACACCATTTTTGGACAAAAAATATCCTGGTAACAAACATAGCTCCACTTTGGAAAGTAATGAACCATAAGAAGAAAGAATAAAAATTATCATTTGTGGGCTAAGTATGTCAAAACACTTCAGAAAGCATGAGTTGTACTCATAAAACTGTTGAGACTTTAGAATAAGATGAGAAGATCAAATCAGAATTTATTTGCCAAGACTATACAAGGTCCGTGTCACATCTAAGTTCTGTATCTATTGCATCTTTTACAACATAACTGTAAAGTTTAATACAAATCACTGCTTTCATCTGAACACTTCTTAGACTGAAATGCTGCCATGCAGTCAAATATCAGAATTACATCAGAGGCCATCTGTTTCATTTAATAAGCAGTGGCCAGGTATAAAACCAGTGCCCTTTCCTTTCTTTAATAAGGCAACATGGCCATGAAAGAAGGAATAGGGAAGTACTTCATGTAGACAGGCAAAGCAAGTTTAAAATTTCACAAGTCACGAGTAATCACACAAACACAGCATTAGGTAACTCCCCTGTGAGTCACACACTCTTCATAATTGGCAAAAATTAAAGCCTCAAGAAGGGACTTCACAGAATTTTTTGGATAAAAAGAATAAAATCTAAATTGTTTAGCAGAATTCAGCTCCTAAACCTCAGATTACTTTACAGGATATGTGATGCCATGAGAATGCTGGAAAATTTACTTCAAAGGAGGGTGCATAATCATACAGTTGAAGTCACAAAGGAGCAAGCTGTACATTTTTCAAATAATGCCAGTGTCAGATCAGCTCTAAAAGTAGTAAAACCAGCTTTTGTGTGGTCTCTTGTTTACCTGTAGGTGGATAAAGTCTGCCAGCTACAGCACCATCCAAAGCATTTCAAGTTCTGCTCTGAGAGTCCATTCCAGCTCAGGAGGAGTGATACACAAACAGACAAAACACTTAGCTCTCGACAATCAGTGAGCTACAGACACATCCATATCTGAGTGGACTCTTGGAGGAGCCAGCTCACATTTAGAATATGCAGCTGTATCCAGATTACTCCCTATTCTTGAGGGTATTCCAGCTCTTCAATAATCTAATCAGTAGGGAGCCAGCCTTAAAATAAATAATTAAATAATACCCTAGACATTTTAGAAATATCAAAAACAAGGTTTCCAATCCCATTATGATAAAGTCTTGCAATCGCATTAAGATAAAATCTCCAGATACGTGACAGCACGTGCTTTCCAGTTCAGTTCACTTCAGGGAAAACAGATTTACAGCCCCTAGCCAACAAAATTCTGTAGAGCTCCATCAGGATGCAATTCACAGGCTGTTTCCAAGAGACACGTCTTGGGAAAAATAAAAACTGGATCCCTGGATCCACCTGGAAGGGGGTGGATGGTTAAATGCTTTGCTTCAGGAGAGAGCACATTTGAAAAGAGAGGGACCAGAACTGTCTAGAAAAAGCACCTGTCCCATGGCTCTGCCTCCTGCACTGGCTGTACCATCACACTCCTGTTCTGCGGTAACATCCTACTTCCCTGGAGAGGCAGCCTGTGACAGTTTATATCCCAGTCTGTCCCACTATCTCTCCAAAGCAAGTCGTCTACAAGAAAAGTCTGGGCACAGATCTTTGTTACGGGGTAACAGTCAAAGCCCTCTACAGAGGGTACACAGACTATGCCCCACATGTGGCTCCCCCCGTATGTGGCTCATTCCCACCCTTCAGGGATATCCCAGCAAGCCCTGCCACACGTCTTTCCCCAGCTGAATCAACTGCCATGGAAGCAGTTTCAAAGCAGCGCACTACATTATGATCACTACCAAATATATAAGAGGCATTCTTGCAAGTAACTGTCCACTAACAAGCTGTTTAATTGCTTTGCATGGCAGCTTTCTCAACTAACAAGCAGAAGGTCTGGATTCCACACCACGAGGCAGATGGGCACTGTACCCAGACCAGACTTCTGCAGGAGTATCTTGACTAATCAGCCACCTGCATTGCAACTGCTACTGCCCACCCTTAGAATGATTTCTCATTCTCCCAACTTCTTGGCAATGTGCTACTCCACTGTTCAGGATTCTCTGTTTTCACCCCCAGTAAATCTTGCTCTTGGTTTCCATGGTCTTGTCAGCACAAAGTAATCCAATACCTCCAGTAACAGTACTCAAGCCCAGCACATTAGTTTCCCACTCCATGGTTTAGTCCCAGTCTTCTCCAGGCTCTCTCCATTTGCTTCCTCATTCCCTTCCCTGACATGCAGTTCCTCCACCATCAGTACCTCCTCTATCTCACAATCTATTCATCACCAAGCAGGTGTTCACAGCCAAGACCTGTGCAACTCCAGTTTCACCATTCCTGTTCTCCACACCCAGTGTCTCATCTAACCTCACCTCTTGGCTGCTCACTGTTTCCCAGGTTGCCACCTTCTATTTCTACCACACTCAGTCCTCATTAAAACTCCTGCAAATTATGGGCCACACATAAGCAAGGCAATCTGGGAGGTCTTGTCCAGCCAAATTTAGGTTTCCCCTCTAAATCACAAGTAGCACTAAAAAAGTTTGTCTGATTAGCAAAATATTCATTATTACAGAAAAGAGATATTTTCTTGCTAGCTGCATTCTCAGAAACAGTTTGAAGAATTTGGTTCATGCTTTAAAAAAAAAAAATTAAGTATCAGCCTCTGAAACAAAACTTTTTAGTCCAAATTAAAATATGGTTCCTTTTGATAAGAGCTGAATTACAGAGAGTTGAATTGAATACTGCAATAACTGCCTTGTTAACATATTGAACCCTCCTATACTTCTGAAAACCACCACATTGTGCAACATATACCCACTATTGTTTAGACTGGCCTTAGAATTATTCCTGATGTGACAACCCTGCCCCTTCTCTCTTATCCACCTCTCCAAATTCCCACTTGTACCAGCGCTAATGCTTGTAAAACAGAACCGAAAGTTTTACTTTTATCACTTAACAGAGGAAGGCAAGAAAATACAACAAAAGGTGTGCACTTCACTTTCTTAACAATCACTACATAGTATCACTACCAGTTTTGTTTGCCCTCCTGACTGTATACAAGCTTTTTTACAATTCACATTTTCTGACAAGTCCTTCAGATAGTTGTCCCTAATTCCTAGTCACCAAAAGTCTGCAGCACGTTGTACAGCAATTATGATTTAGCAAATTAATACTAATTGTTATACTTTAATCAGTTCCTGGGCTGGATCTATTTAATGACAAATTCCCCTGGTCAGTGACTTAAAGTACAACATCGTTCTGTCACACTCCAGTACCTGAATGTAGCCAGCTTGAGAACAGCTGTCAGTTTAGTGGAGTCAGGGAAAAGAACCAAACATCCTAAACCCACAACTGGTTGACCTGAATGTACTACAAATGCTGTTAAAAAAGCAAGTGTTATTCAGAGTAAAAAATGCAAAATGAAGAAGAAAAACCAATGGATTCAACATAAAATATTTTACAGGAGTTTTAAGCATTTCTGCTGTTCTTTCAAGAACATCTGCAGACTACCCGTGACAGATCAAACAACAGAGAACAGAATCTAGATTTCCAGAGAAGCCAGAGCTCTGCACACTCAGTTCCAACATCCAGTAAAAAACAACTAAGCCTATAAAAACTCTGCTTTTGCGTTTTGTGGGGTTTTTTTTAAGAGTGCCTCAGCTAACACAAGCTAAAATACTAGAAAAGACAAGGGTAAACAGCTATTACCAAAGACTCTTTGCTTTGGATTTAACAGTGGCAGCAAACCTGGGAATGCCCACACACCAGAAATGTGTAATATAACGCACTGGCCTTTCTGTAATAGCAGTAATTCACCTGGCAAATTCAACAGCAGCAGTGGAGACACAGTAAGGCACTGTGAGGCTCCTGCCAGCAGCAGAGTACAAGCTCTGGGGAACTATCAGCAGCACACTCAGCTGACACGTGCAGGCAGGTGCCACTGCTGCTGCATCACAACCATCTTTCCTACCTGTGCCAAATACAACAACACCAGGACCCGTGTGTGCCCTTCTACAAACATCACTTAACTGGTGTCTGCTGGTTTACCCCTCGAGAGCCACCTGCCATCACTCCCAAGCACACAGAGTTCCACAGGGACGGAGCCTTGCCACACTGTGGCAACTGCACAAACCTGCCTAACACGCAGGGGGAACGGCAGAGCACAGGTGCTGCACAGAGAATTGCACACTGAGTCCAGACAGTATCGCTTTTTAATCCAGTATTGAGATACCATCTTTCAGACTGGATATAGAAAAAAATCAATTAGAAGCACCACGCTTCTTCATTGAATTGGGTGAATTGTGATCATTATTTTATTCATAGAATTTTCAAACTGCATTAACTTTGCAGAAGTCACTTCATCATCCTTTAACTGGGAGGTCAGTACAAACAATCCAGTTTACCTTACCAAAGGCAAAAAATATTCAATTCTAAGGCCTTATCATTCCCAGAAAGAAGCAATTTCTGAAAGTATATTAATGACACACAAACCTTTAGGGTATGAACTGTGAAAATTCACTTTCTTATGCTTTACATTGAATTTTTGCCACCATGTATTGAACATAGATGAAAAGATCTATCAATTACAGGATGTCATTTGAACTGACAACTCTGTGGCATAAGAGGAAGAAAAGAACAGCTTTGCTTGGATCTCTTCATAGTGGGGTACACGACACAGAGGATCAATTTCCATGTATGATTCTTTTCATGTTTAAAACCCTCCATGTTCCAGTGTAACACTGGCAAAACATATTCAACTTCTAGTGAATATTAAATAGAACTACGGTGGTTGAGATAAAACCCATTCTACTATAACAGCAGAAAGGAAAAGTAAAAAGAGACTTTGATCCAGAAATACTGTTTATATAACAGCTTCTCTGATTATTTTTAGTGACTATTTAATAACTATGTATATCAGCTGACTATTCTTAGTGATTATTTGATAACTATGTCTACCTGCATCACCTTTGCTTTTGGCTTAAGAGTCCTGTTTATTATCAAGCTAACATCAGTGGCTATTGATCTGGAAACCAGCCCTCACTGGTTGCTTTTTTAAGCCAAATTTGAGTAAAATCAAGCACAGACTGGGTTGCATGCAAATGTTTTCCCAACTTAACAATAATGGATTGATGTGTAGCATTTCTGTCCTCCCAGCACAGCAGTTTTTATCACAGCCTTATTGTAGATGCAGTTCTACCCACCAAAATGTTTTTTCTGATGAAGCTTGCTTCATTTTGAGATCTGTTTTGAGACATGCCAACAAAATAATTGTTTTGCTGATCCATGTACAGCAGGAACCTGCAGAAATAGATGCCAATGTCTTTCAAACTCATGCTATATGGAAAAGAAAATTTTTATTTTTAGCATGGTATGTTAGGTTTCTATACAAGAGTAGGGCTATACCATCTCCTCTTCCCAGACATATTCCCACTAATGCCAGTGACAACTCTTCATCAACACCACATGAAGGATTTAGCATTTCAGCAAATTTCTGAATTTTTAGTTATTTATTTCAGTACCATATGTAGAGATGGGATTAACAAGTTCTGTTTTCTGTGTCTGCCCCAGATTCACTCAATTCCCAAGGGGAAAGTCAATTTAAATATTTACAAGCTCAGCAGATTATTAATTATGATTAACATCACCACCTCCAGGGCTGAGATGTTGCAAAATGTCACGCATGTGAACACAGAAAACGTTCACAAATACATGCAAGGCAAGGTGCGGCACCACCCACCATGGGGCAGCTGTTGGTCTCTGCAGAGAAAGCAGGAATCTCTCATCCATTAAAATGCCAATTACTGGAACAGCAGCAGGACCCACGAGTTCACAGTATTTGCCTTGTCCTCTAGGCCAAATTACCTAGTCAAACAGCCTTAGAAGAAAGCTTACATGAAACAGCAGTCTTCTAGAAAAATGTATAAACATCCTTACAATTTAAAATTAAATTCACACATATTTTCTAAAACAGGCTTCATTCAGCTCCGTCTGTAGCATCTACTGCAGCAATTTTCAGCAATCCTGTGTCTTGAGAATATCACAAAAACACCCCCATACCTTAAGAAATATACTGATTGATGTTTTCGACTTATTTGCCAAATATAATAAAAATTAACTGAATAATAACACAGATAAACATTAATAATACGTATGCTTCACAGATGGAGGAAAGGTTTGGTATTTGATAGCACAGGACCAAACAAGTTCTGACTGCCATTCCCAAATTTATTGTGTTGTCATGTTTAAACATAAGCCATGCTGCTTTAATAAATATTAGAGTAGAGAGTTTAGTGGAAGCCCCAGTACATATAAGACCAAAGCTGGCCTTTGTCCTATCCCTCCCTCAAAAGAAGAGAAACTGCCTCCATCAGTGTAAGGCAATTTTAAGAGTGGTGAAATCCTTGCACATAAGTACTAAAACCCACCAAATGCAATTACTCTGTTGAAATATCCACCTACGACTGACTGTTCTAATGATACACACTAACTGCAAACTTCTTTGACATGTTTGTGTATCTTTTAAATGTCTCAAAGTTTGACTGAAATCACATTAAAAACTTAATTCCTAAAGGATTTATAAAGAACAAGCAACCAAAAGAAGCCCATGGAAAACTGCCAACAAATTTGAACATACACCAAATAAAACATCATAAAATTGCAGCACACAAAAGGAGTGACACAGGTAAAACTGATGCACCTTGTCCATTGCTTTTTGGAGGTGTATACAAGTTCTGGCATATTCAATGATACATCTGTGAAAGCCATTGCCAAAAAGTTAGTTCTTGATTATCTTTGTGAAGGAACATGCATTTAAATACACATTCTAATGTATCAGTCACACTAATTTACTGAACCATCCAGCAAAGAACTCCACATATTCACCACTTCTTCTTTCAGTTGGAAAACCAAATTTTGTTTCCTCCAACACTGTTTCAAAACCTGACTGCTTAAAAGGCATCTGTTCACCGGTGGTACACATTGTATGGATTTTGGAGAACTGCAACCCCAAATTTCAGAATGAAAACTTCAGAAGCATGACTTGTGAGAGATCTCTGCATCTAAAATTAGCAAGTGGCCAGCACGAAGAAAATTTACAGAATTTGTAAAGATTAAAACATCTAGAGAACAAGAAAAGCTAAAACCACTAGACTGAAATAATCCAAGAAGTTTCTGGGTAAATGTGCTCAATCGCTTTTTTCCCCCCAAGCTCTAACATTTTTAGTCTATTCAATCAATCAAAAATATCCCATAAAATATGAAAAGATCTTTAGGCTATCTTAAAAGAACAGCATCTCCTTTGAAGTCGCCACAATAGAAAATTAAAAGAGTAAATGATACTTTTCTTTGAATCCAATTTTAAAAGAAAAAAGGTATTTTGGGTTTTGTACAGATTAATGTTATACTTTTATATATAGCATTTGGTTCACAATATTAAAATCTACTGGAGAGTAAAAATACAATAAAATACCTGTCAACTTAATTACCTTTTATCAGTAATTATACAGTACATTAATACACTCAGTATTAAATATGCGAAAGCAATATACTGGACATAGGAAAACAATAACTGAGAATTAAGAACTTCCATAGTACTCATGGTAGAAAACCACTACTACTACTACCATGAAATGAGAGAGTTTCCTTGCTGGCATGTTTAGCACTAGAATTTACATTTAGCACTCAATTTAGTCCATGCTAATAAAACTCACTGAAAGTTTATTTTCATGGCAACATCCAGAAAAATTCTGCACCTGACTGCTGATCATCGTATTTACAAAACACAACTGGGCAGGCTAGAAATGTTAAAGTAGCAACAAGCTTCACCACCAGGGTAAGTTAAATGTTAAATTTCACAGAAGTCATTATAGGATAAACACTAAATTATAGCTGCAAACTCATAGGTGTAACTCCTATTTTACAGAGTTAGGTATGACTTTAAAGAGAGGCAATATCCTTGAAGAATTCTTGCTTATTTTTTTGTGAGAAAGAGAAGCTGCAATTTTTGTCACTGTGATACCTTTTTTTCCACTAGTGTCAAGTTAACAGAATTATCATCATATATTGTGTTTTCAAACTCCATTCTTTGAGCTCTGGTTGTAGAGTATTGTGATCAGTTCCAAGAGCTCCTTTCTGCCAGGTGTCTTGTCCTCTAGTAAAAGAAAAAACCCAGAGATCCTACCGAACTGTAAAACAGAAAGCAAAGCTGCCCTCATGAGCTGCCTTCACCTAAATAACAGAAACCTGTGAAATTTTCATTCTAGAGAGGACAAAAATGTAACAAATATACATTTTATCTATACGTAATTATAGGAATTGACTCAAGTTCAGAGTTAGTCACTGCTAAGAAATGTACAAACCAAGCAACATGAAACTAAATTTATTTTCCTTAAAATAATTTTCAGTTTGGTCCAAACTTGCATTCTAATTTGGAATGTCAAACCTTACCACCCAGCACTTGCTCCTCTTTTCCTCCTCTCCAGCAACCATCTGGCCGTTCTCACCTCATGCAAACAGCCATCACTCATCCCTTGCTTTCCTTGTGTGCCTCCAGAGACCAGAACAGCCAGTCAAAAAAGCTGTTTCTTGTGGGTGAGAAGGAGAATAAAGATGAGGAATCTGCTCCTACTATTTAGGAAGCTGACCCTTCCACTGCACTGAAGGGTGGACCTATTCCTAAGAAAAAGTGTAGCCCCCATAGCCAAAATAGTGCATCTCTGCACCTTCACACAGGGTCTTCCCCAGCACTGTGCTCCTGTTGGGCTGTAGCTGGAAGAATCATTAACTATTCCCTGCTTCCTCCAGGGAAGACAGCAGCCTGGATGAAAACAAGGCAGGGATCACCTACAAGGTCACATCATAAATTAATATGTAACACCAAGGATCATAATCCATCTTTTAAAGAAATCTTCTCTTTGCATTGATTGCTTAAGGTCAATATTCCTGCCTATCTCCCTAGCACTTACAACAAATGGACAGATGGCAAGCTATTAATGATTAAGGGCACACCAGCATAGATGAAGTGACTTACATCACATTCTTCAATTGTCATTATCATATCAGAGTAATTGCATTAATTTATTCTGCATGTAGAAAACAATACTAAATTTGCTTATCTAAAATATAACATTTTCTCTATGAATATTTTTTAAACTGGGCTAAATATCACATTACTATTAAGACATATTAACAATTCTCTATATGTACTCAGATTTACATTATTACTGTTTTAGTATCTGGCAAGCACTTTTTCTTTATTATTATAAAATTATGTGTTTAGTAAATAATTAGTTGCTATTTTTTAGCCAGGATCCTACACCAAGCTGCTTCTGGAAGAAACTGGGACATCTTCATTATCTGTACTTTTGTTTACATAGTATCACAGGAATTAGACAGGGAAAAATACCAAATCATGTTCTCTATTTAAACACACCTTAATTAATTATCAAAGGAAATACTGCTTGTAGGTAGTGAACTGATTGCTCTAAAAGCTGTGATCTCATGGTTTTGAATTTGCACATCTCAGTCTCTCATGCATACTTGGAATTCTTCATTAGATAAGAAAAAGAGATGTTTTCTGTGCTTTTTTAATGCACAGCTAATAATAAACAACACTAAGGAGCCAGTTATACATTCCAAATATTTTTGGTCAGGCACACTTCGTTCAGGTATTAAGTGTTGTTTTTCATGTTTCACTGTACTTCATATTTATCTTTTCCACAAATTCTTCCCTACCTGTTCAAAATTGTCACAGCACTTTACTGATGAAACCTAAATAAATTTTTTCCTAGTACACTATTCCGCTAGTAACAGGACAGAATAAACTAGAAACTCCTTGGATATATTTGAGCCAAGTGTTCCATGAGCCAACTTACTGGATCAGCACTGCTTACTTGGGTAATACCATATACACCCTCCAATTCCCAGCAGCTCTCCCAAGTAAGCAGTCATTTCCCAATTTTTACTGCAGCCTGAAGAAAAACTGGAAGCAGGGAGCACTGGATCCCTGCTGCTATTCAGCTTTGCAGACTTGCTTTTGCTGCCAGCATCTAAGTGTGTTTCACACCTTCCACCAAGTTCGTATTCCCTGATGTCAAGCCCAAAAGGTTGGGATGAGAAGGGTAAGTATGGACAAGAAAGGAGTCATACCCTTCCTTTTTTTAAACTCAGCCTGCATCCTTACCCTTCTGCTTTTGGCCATGGCAAGCAGAAGATGTAAACCTCATCTGGACAGCAGTCACCCCTCAATAACACCACGTCTGGGGAAGCAGACTAAATAGAACTTCCTACTCCATAAGCCCAACTGTGGGCCCATTTGATACACTTTTAATTTTTTTTTGAGCAACAATTTGAAAACTATGATCCATAAGGCTGTGGGGAGCAGCAGAAGGAGCTGATGAAGGATGGCACACAGCAAACCATGACTAGTTGTAAGAGTAGTGAATCATTCACTGATTCAACATAATCAGACACATTAGTTCAGAGACAAGCTTGGTAGATTTGCTACACTATACTAGAATAAACTGAAGGTAAATATTACACTGTTTTTTGGCATTTTGAGGCTAGCTACATGACACCAAGCTTTACAGAAGGAAAGTAAATTAGCATGTTGGTATTTATTGCTGAACAGCAGCATCTTCCATATTAGTCTAAAAACTGCCCAAAAGAAACAGTAGTGTTTACTCAGGAAATATGGAAACCTTTTCTGTTAGAAAATACAGCTAAAACTTACTGGGGAGGAGTGCCTGAAGGGTACAGTGGCGATCAGAACCCCAAAGAGTTGATGCAGTGCCTGTGCATGTCAGCTTTGCTTTAAGGACACCTACATAATTGAGCCATGCAGCTCTGAAGCAGGAACGCAGTTATTGCAATTCCAGGACAATATATTCCAGTGTAGACATGCACATATAGAAATGGAAACAATCTGTCCTACAGAAAAATAACTTTCTTCCCCACATAACTTCAATCACACCAGGAGTTTTACAGTGAAATCTTTACTTTGGGGAAAAACCCCACCAATCAAAACTACACCCCAGAATACCCCTGAATACACCTTAATTAAGCCAGAACAATGCCAAAGGTGCACGTGGAGTATTAAGATTTGAAGGCAGCTATTCCTATGTTCCATTTCAGATGTGGGAAGATTAAAGAAAACTTATTTTTTCCAAGCTAGAAATGAGATCCCTAGGACAGGGAATGTAACATTCCCTACTTCACCATAATAGACCCTCTATTCTTGATGTAGTTAGCTAGAACATTACAGCAAGGAGGTTAATATATTCCACTTAGAAGTACTAAATGCACAAAACTACAACAGCTTGGAAGGGCATTTTTAAATTCCTGTTTATTTCTCTGTAGAAAAGAGCCCTCCAAGAGCTTGTCACACTGACTATGGATTATACACAGACTGCACCGAAATGAACAGAAGCACAGCACCATTTACCACAAACTGTATGCAACACCTCAAACAACATCAAAACCCAAACCTAAGGGATCCCTCTGCCATCCTCCTGTAAGCTCATTAATAAATTTACACCATTACCATCCTGCGTTAAATCCAACAGGGCCTTAACATCACTCCTGAAAGGGTGAGTTATGGCAATGCAGAGCACTCATGGTAAGTACTTCAAGCCATTCCCAGATCAGAAACACATTTAAGGACAAAATTAGGGCTGTTTTCGTGTGCTGGAACAAGGGACTCGAACAAATAACCCTGGTTTACGCAACTGGCAAAAAGGCCTTAGCCTGTTTTTTTTTTAAATGGTTATTTCCTATCAACAATTATCATTAACCTCAGGGACATCAGGGTGGGGGAAATCGAAAGCACACCATTCTCAGGAACAGGTACTTTCCATGTGTGATTGTCACTTGTTTTAACATCTGTTAGCAGTTAAAAAGAAGATGTATTTGCTCGTACATCGCCCACTGACATATCCTTGGAAGTGTTCAAGGCCAGGATGGATGGGGCTCTGAGCAACCTGGTCTAGTGAAAGGTGTCCCTACCCATGGCAGAAGGGTTGGAACCGGATGGTCTCTGAGATGCCTTCCAAACCACACTGCGATCCTATGATGAACAGTAAAACACACTTTCCAAACAACATTATCAGGTAGGAAACACGACATCCTTAGAACCTGTTAATCACACTAGATACAGAAATAATGCAATAATACAACAACGGTAAATATTCTGGGTTTTAAGATGCGACCTCTAGATGAAGGT
>VZTZ01039456.1:328740-356981 GCA_013400955.1 Drymodes brunneopygia | reverse complement strand
TGCCTCGCTCCGCGCGGTCGTGAGGGCGGGGGAGCTGGGGCGGGAGGGCCCTGTCTCCCCGCGCGCGGAGCACGATGGGAGCTGTAGTTCCCGCCGGGGGACGCTGCTGGCGGGGCCGTGAGGTCGCTGCCGGCCGCCGCACTACAGCTCCTCAGCGGCCGGTGCGCCGGGGGAAGGGGGGGGGAGGTCCAACTCTTCTGCCCCCCATCGCTGTTGAAGCCCCCAGGCCCGCGGGAGCGGGGCCTGGCTGCCTGAGGGGACCCTGGCCTCCGTCGAGATACGTATGTGAAGCTCCTTCAGCAGCCGCCGACAGCTGGCAGGCAGCACCCCCATCGCTCCTCTGGGAGCACAAGGAACGTAAGCGTCCCTGAGCCATGAGCTGGCAGTGNGTTTTAACATCTGTTAGCAGTTAAAAAGAAGATGTATTTGCTCGTACATCGCCCACTGACATATCCTTGGAAGTGTTCAAGGCCAGGATGGATGGGGCTCTGAGCAACCTGGTCTAGTGAAAGGTGTCCCTACCCATGGCAGAAGGGTTGGAACCGGATGGTCTCTGAGATGCCTTCCAAACCACACTGCGATTCTATGATGAACAGTAAAACACACTTTCCAAACAACATTATCAGGTAGGAAACACGACATCCTTAGAACCTGTTAATCACACTAGATACAGAAATAATGCAATAATACAACAACGGTAAATATTCTGGGTTTTAAGATGCGACCTCTAGATGAAGGTCAATGAATAAAAATCCCTAACCGCTCGCTCCCCACAAAAAAAAGCAACCCAAAACGACCTCGCAGAGCGCCAACCCACAGCCCAGCGAACCCCGCACGATCCAAAGGGAGCAATCGCTTGAGAAATCAGGGAGCACAGGGTGCCCGGCGCCTGTTCCCGTAAGAGCAGGTGGGACAACACGGCCCGCAAGTATCGCAACGGGCCGGACACCCGCCCGGGCGGGGAACGGAGGGGAGGGAGGAAAGGAAAGAAGCAAGGAAAGAAAGGAGGGAGTGGGAAAGGAGAGAGGGAAAGAAGCGAAAGTGGGAAAGGAAGGGAAGGGAGTGGAGAGGGAGGGCGACCGGCGACCCGAGGGGGAATGGGCGGAGCCTCCCGNCAACTCTTCTGCCCCCCATCGCTGTTGAAGCCCCCAGGCCCGCGGGAGCGGGGCCTGGCTGCCTGAGGGGACCCTGGCCTCCGTCGAGATACGTATGTGAAGCTCCTTCAGCAGCCGCCGACAGCTGGCAGGCAGCACCCCCATCGCTCCTCTGGGAGCACAAGGAACGTAAGCGTCCCTGAGCCATGAGCTGGCAGTGGCCCTTGTGGCCAAGAAGGCCAGTGATATCCTGGACTGCATTAGGAGTGTTACCAGCAGTTCGAGGGAGGTGATCCTGCCCCTCCACCAGCCCTGGTGAGGCTGCATCTGAAGTGCTGTGTCCAGTTCTGGACTCCTCAGTACAAGAGAGACATGGAGCTCCTGGAGCAGCTCCAGTGGACGGCAACAGAGATAATTAGGGGCTGGAGCATCTCTGGTCCGAGGGAAGACTGAGGGTGCTGGACCTCTTCAGCCTTGAGAAGAGACAACTGAGAGGAGACCTCATAAATGTCTATAAGTGTCTGAAGGAAGGAGGATGCCAAGAGGATGAAGCCAGGCTCTTCTCAGTGGTGTCAAGCAAAAGGGTAAGAAGCAACAGGCAGAAACTGGTGCACAGGAAGTTCCACCTGGATCTGAGGAAGAACTTTACCGTGCAGGTAACTGTGCACTGGAACAGATTACCCAGAGAGGTTGTGGAGTCTCCCTTGCTGGAGATATTCAAACACCATCCTGTGTGATGTGCTCTGGAATGATCGTGCTTGAGTAGTGAGGTTGGACCAGATGATCCACTGTGGTCCCTTCCAACCTGACTCATTCTGTGATTCTGAGATTCTGTTGATAGTGATCAAAGATGTGTATGGCCGAACGATTTGAGAGATTACACTCGTCAGAGTGGGAGGTGAGCAAACACCACAAGCCATCAGTCTCAGGGTGGGAGCTGACACAGCCCCACAGGTGGGGGCACCTGGGCTGCCTTCTGTGTGATGTTACTGCTGACAGAGTTCCACGTCCTCGGTTCACATAAGAACAGCCAGTGGCTTCGGCTTCATCCCACACAACAAACCTGACCTCCTGAGAGGAGTTACCCACTCCTCTCTACCACTTTCTGGAATGAGAGGGAAATTGAGAAATACTCTGGATGCTGCTTGAGGCGACCCGTGCCAAGGAACACGTCCCCATCTCAAGATGCATCCTGTTTACAGTGATGTTGTATGGAATTTTGTGGTGGGTTGTTTTGGGGGTTTTTTTGCCTCTTACAATGCAAGTTTCTGTTACGTTGAGCACCTGCATAATTTGAATCCCTTTCAGGATTCCTCATCAACAGGGGAATTTGTTTCAGTCAGAAGCAGGGCCGATTCATTCCCACAGCCTCAAGCATAATCCCCGGCCTATTGGACACATTAATACTGTGGCAACGTGCCACCTGCTCCATTTATTCACTGGAGACTCAATGCTGCTTAGTCCCTGTCGAATGAGCTCTTTGTGCCACCTCCTGCGGCAATGTAAGAGGTCCCCCACAGGAATTTGTGCTATTCAGTGGAAGATACAAAAGGGAGGGTTGTAAGCACTCCGATTAGTGTTGGAGCACAGGGATATTGTCTCCACCACGAATTACATAACCTCGCAACTTCCAATCTCCTTCCTCCTCTCCAGAAGAAACACTGTAACAGCAAGGGCTCACCAGGCAATTTAATTAAAGAGCGCAGCTAATGTGTTTCTTTTTTTTGTTGTATATACAGGCCATCTTACTCCTGGCAAAAGAAGAGAGAAGGGTTAAGTTCTGTAACATCCCGTAGTAATTGGAGATGGTTGCCCTTGAGGATCTCCACTTGAAGTGACAGTGGCCAGAGGCTCTCAGCTCTGAAGAATGAGCATTATCAGAGGCCACTGCCAACAAAAGTTCATGCACAATGGGCCCATCAGCTAATGAACCCAGAATGAATCTTCTCCCAGATTTTGAGGACAAACAAGTGATTGTGTGTGGTGCTGACTAAACCAATTTACTGCCATGTGAAACACATTTGGATGATTTCTGACTTGCAAAATTCACTGTGGTCTAAGGTCAACTTACACAGACCAAGGCACTTTCTTACACCCTCAGCTTGCCCCACATTCACTCAGGAAATTCTTACTGCTTTAAAGACAAAGTGAAGCAAGGATTCTGAGGTGGCAAGCTCTCTGCTTGGAAAATTAGTCTCTCTGATGTACCTGAGCTTCATAAAAGTAATAAAATAATAATGGAGGGGAGCTTCAGAAAGCATTTGGTCAGGGAAAGACAAGGGAAAAGGCATAGCTGTGTTAATGAATAATTCTTTCCTCCTACTACTACTTCAAGGGAGCCAGTTCTGGGGTTGAGTTTGTCTTGGAGTCAACATGGGCTGTACCATTCTGGGATAACTTTAGACATGCTGTGTAATTCTCCTTAGCAATAAAGGAATACACAGCAGACATAAAAAGATTTAGCTTAGGAAAGAAACTAGTTGGCCACATATTGAAACAAACGTGAAACAATGAGAGCCTGAAGATACAACAGGAAAACCGAAGTAGTAAATTAGCTAATGCCTTTGGGGGAGAAAGTATGTTGTTCATAGAAATTACCACAGAGTAGGAGAACAGAGGCAAAAAAGGTCTATGATGCTGAACTCTGCCTAAGAAACTCCCATGAGCACTATTATGGAGTCATAGAATCCCAGAATGGTTTGGGATGGAAGGGCCCTTAAAGACCATCTATTTCCAACCCCTCTGCCATGGGCAGGAACATCTTCCCCTAGAACAGGTTGCTCAAAGCCAAATAATTCCAAGTTCTCTGCAGTAGGAAGAAAATTTGTAAATACTTAAGCAATGAAAAAGGTATAAGAAAACTTGAGCCTTGGCCACCCTTACATCCTACATGGATTTGTCTGAATGTGACTTACTCTGTTCCTTGCAATATTTTGTATCTAAGTGTGTTTTCCCATGTGAGCAGCACAAATTTTAATGATGCACTGATGATTTGGTGAAAGATGTCGTGCCAAGGGAGTGTGTGAAATCTTGGTACAGGCGTTTCTTTTGCCAAGCCCAACAGACCTTACGATCTAACAGGAAAATGTTAGGTTGTTGTTCGGCTGTGCTCTGCAGGTACCTCATCAGCACGGGCTGTCCTCTCTTCCCATTAAACTCCTCCCAGGCTACGGGTCTTCAGGCTTTGCCCAGGAAGGTGTAAGTGCCAGTGTGGGAGAGGGCACCACAGGTCATGGGGCTGGAGAGACCGGAGCATGTCCATGTTGTGTGAGTCTGTGTGTCACTGTGCCATCACCAGCAAACTTCAAGTCACTCCAGGCAGCAGGATGAGAGGCTTGGCAGCCAGGTATCAGAATAGCCATAATTTTGGGAGGCACACTGGAGTGACTATAGATATATTATTAAAGATATAAGCAGGTGTTCTCATATTTATTTCTTAGGAATTAGATTTGAAAACCATTAAGTGTACTAAAAGCAAGCCAGGAATATTAAGAAATGACAGGAAAGCAATGTCACGTTATGACCTTTGTACTCAAGTGCCTGTAAGGAAAAACAAACCAAAAAAATCCCCAAACAAATCAAACCCAAACCCCAAAGCAACTAAACAAAAAACTTTTTTTTAATTTAAAGAAAGAATAACAGAAGGACCTCCACCCTTTTCAGTCGGACCCCCAATACCCTAGGGATTAGTATAATTTCTTACTATATGATTTCCCTCTTTGCTTCCCTTTTTTTTCGGTGATTTACAATTCTATCCCCAAGGACAGTGATAAAAGTGGCCAATGCTTTACCTGGAGAACATTCCTAACTAAAAGAAATTTTAAAAACATGTTCTTATGGAGGTGATGGTCTGCTGGTTATCCAGATGTAGGGTGAAATTAGAGACTCCAAAATAAATTATGATTTTTCCTGCAAGATTAAAAAGACTAAATAAACAACTTTCTAAAATGGTTAGGTTTTTCAGAAAGAATATTATGAGTATTAATAATTTATGTATAGAAAAAGACTTCAAAGCAACACTGTTAGGTATGAGAAAAAACTGCTGGAGAGTTAATTCTCTGTGTTATTCTATCCATCTAGATCAGTAACTTTTGCAATATGCTTCCTGGTAATGTTTTCCTGAAAAACTCCTGAGAAAGAAAACACAAGAAACAGTAAAGTCTTTTTATTAAAATACCTCTTAAAACACTCATCGTCATAAAATACACTGGGTGTTGCTGCATGACATTTGTGTACACACAACACTTCCAGCAAACTCTAGACAGCATCAGGGATTACAAAAAGTAAGGCAAGCCCCAGAAGGTGTGCACCACCTTCTCTCAGGCCACTACAGACAACTGTGTTAACATTTTTATGCCATTCCCCACAGCATTTCCTGGAAACCTGTTAGGCCACTCCCCCCATCCCTCCCGCCCCCCTTGATTTGACCTCACAGTGAAATTCTGAGAATGTAAATGGAGACAGTATCACAGATCCTTGGGGTGGCAGGTGCCTGACCAGAAACATCAGCCCTGTTTCTTCCCCAAGAAGATTCTGAGCTACACTCATATTTCCAATAATTTAAGACTGCAAAAATCCGAAGCACACTAATGACCTGCTGCTTGTTTGATTGCTACGTGTCTCCTGTCTCAGTCAGGAGCATTGATGCATCACCCTCCAGCTACAAACAGTCACAGTTACTCTTACATATTCTTCCTCTCCGTTCATTGTAAGAAATTCTAGCAAAAGAAAACATAACATTAATTGTAAAATATAGGAAGAACAGCTCCTCCATTATAAGCTAAGATTTCCTATTTTTGTCTATGATCTTTTATCACTTAATTGGAAGTTTAAAGTATGAAGAAATTGCATTATCCACTAGTTCAAAACAATAACATTCATCTTTCAAGTACATTTTTATAGCTGAAAAAGACACTGAAGAAAGTAACATTATTTAATAAGAGTATATTTTTCTTTTATTATAATAATAATAATAATAATTATTATTATTCCATCTTATTGAAAGAACTGTATCATGAGAAAAAAACTGAAAAAAACATTCAGGCAATTTTTTCAACAAAATATATGTAAAATGACTGCTTTCATTTGTACATGGTACAGATAGACAGGTGTAACTAGAAAACAGTTTAATCCCTCTAGACTGAGGTTGATGAGAGAAAAGTGAATAGTCAAATTCCTTTTTGTGTTTGCATATGCATATATGCATAAAAAAAAATCCAAGGAGTTAAAACCCACATTATTATAAATACCAAAAGCTGATCATTAACTACTCATACACTTTATTCTTGTACTTAGTACCATTATCAGTGGAGCCCTTAAATGGGTCATAGTAGCTGCTATATAACTGCCAACATATAGAAACTTTTACTTAGAAAAACGGACAATGTTCTAAACTCAGAACACTTTAACTTTGCCTTGGCAGACACATATTCCCTTCGTGACTGACAAAAATTTATGGGGGGAAAAAAAGAAGTTTAATAATAATAAAAATGTTTTGGAATAAATATTCACAGGAAATTACTAAATGGGAATATACTTGCTGCCAGCTGCTCAGCTGGTACACCTTTACCACTTGCTTGTTCCTGTCATTTCATTCTTTATTCCATTAGTATTAAATCCATCATAGCCTTTCATGTTTCCCTTACTGGACTAAATATTTAGGGAGTAACAACCCTAGAGAACAGTCAAAAGGTGAGAAATGCAACTGCACTTAACAGCTTTATTTTGGGATCTAAGAGAAAACTGAAAAGATTATTTTGTCTAACACATAAATTATGCATCATAGGCCCCAATGAAAAGAGAGCAGGGCAAATGAAACTTGGGGGAAAAGTGACCCATACATAGTGTTTTGTTGGGCAGCCCTTCTAAGAAGTTAGGATTTTATCCATGACAGCCCATGCTTTGAACTTGAAGAGAAAGCATGAATTTTTATTTTTCTCCAAATACCACTTCCACAGTAAAAAACTAACCTAAAAAACTGGAGGTAATAAAGTTAAAAAACAAAAACCAGAAACCAAATCCCAAAAGCCCAGTCCCTAAACAACACCCACCCTCCCTCCAACCTAGCAGCCATTTATTTATTTGTTGAATTTAGATAATGGAAATCTCATTACCACGTTCTAAAAGTTTTCCTACTCTAAACTACGAGATAGAGTACTATGTTCTGAAAACCAGTACAACCAATACTTTCAAATCAAAGGAAAACAATCAGAACAGCAATGATGAGCATGACTGTACCATTTGAGCAGAAATAAAGAAAAATAGGTTTAAAACATAGTGTTTAAACATCTACTAGTTAACCTCGCTTACATGAATTTAAAAAAAAAAAGAAAAAAAAGTTTTCCAATTTTATACATCCTCTTCTCAACCAGGTACATTTAATTGCAACCAGCAGGCACTCCCCCAAAACGCAGTATTTGCAATCCCCATCTCTTTAACAGAGAGAGATTACTTTGGCCTCAGTATTGCTATATTACAATTTTCCTGCTTCAGAACATGCAGTTCATACATTTGACAGTTTTACTGCCGTAGTCGATGCATTCTGGCCCAATACACTCACAGCAGGCATTGTGAAACCATCGGTACTTGGAAGCTCCCATGGACTCACAAGAGATCTTGCACTGATGTATTGACATGCAGTCATCAAAATACACCACAGTACACATGTGTTCTAAACCAAGAAGGGGAAAAAATTCAGTTTAAAAGGTCTTAAAGTGCTTTTAAAGGTTAGTTAAAAATTAATTAAATGTGCAGCTTTAGAAGTATGATTGCACACCAACAGGACTATGAGGCATAAGGAAAGAAAGGTGACAGTAAAAGCAGAGAGGTAAGGCACAGAGACAAGGTAAAATCCATCAACTTCAAATTTTCACCATCTCCAACTCAACTTGTTGTCAGATCTCCCTCTGGATTAATTTACCTCTATATTCACAGGCAAGAATGTTTTTGAGTTTTGCCCTCCAGCTATGAGAGTGTAAGGATGAGCTATGCAGGAATGTGTCCTCTGAAGGTAATATACTACCACAAAAAACTTCAGATTTAGAGAAGTTATTTTAAAACAACATCAAAACCCACTTATTTGGATGTAAATGTTTCTTTCTCCCCCCTCCAAACTCCACAATAATCTTCAGCCAGATTAAATCACAGACCTAGAGAATCCTGTTTTCATCAGCACAAAACTGCATGCTTTTTTTCCCCCTTTTTTTTAGCAACACCACCAGCTTTACTACTAATCTTAAGAAACCCCTTCTGCCTAAGTGTTGACTTCATGCTTCTAACACCCATGCAATTACTTGCAATGCCATGAAGTTTGGTGTTGCAACATCAAAACAGAGCCAAGGCATTCACAATTATAAAATAACACCATCTCCCCCAGTCCATTTCCAGTTCTCCAAACTGGCAGATTCCACCGACTTTCTTCTGTGCTGACTAGGTGATTATACCATAAAACTTTGTTCATTCTCCAAAGGACCATGACTAGATAACATTTACCCAGAGCATAACTTGGCACACTTTGGGGAAAGCACAACTGGCAGCTGTCTGCAAACATGAATGTCTCACTCAAGTACATCAGAACAATTTGTGAGCAGGAGATGTCAAAGGGCTTTCTAGCCTATTACTATGCATTGTGCACCTAGGAGAAACCCACTGATCTGCTTTCCAATGTGGATTGGAAAAAAGTAATCCAAACTTAAATGGTAAATCAAGATAGTGGGTTTGGGTTGGTTTTTTTTAATGACTGATTCTTACCATTGTCAAATTATTTTGCTGCTACCAAAACAGCTGCAAGAAGGTCAGAGGATGTGCTGCCAGCCCACTGAAAGCAACAGGGTATTCACTGCCTTGGTCAGTCTCCAAACTGATGTACATATTTGCAGACACCATATACAGTGCAACAGGAAATAGGGATCTTGGGGAGGAAAGGAGACCCAGAACTGAAGCAGTTTCTGCTCTCAGAAAAGCCGTGCTGCAATTAAAGCTGCAGTTGTCCAAAAAATCTTGCAGTACCTGAAGTACTGCTGGGAATGTCAACAAAGCGCACTGTGGATATGTAAGTCCTGTCCTGTTCTTGGCACTTCTATTTCTATAAGCCCTTATAATATATCCAGGGGCAGAACAACCAGAGGAATAGAGTTCTTAGAGGACAAAACCTCTACCTGAAAACAACCAAATGTATCTACAACTTCAGAAAGGATATTTGATTCACAGAGAGGAAGAGGAAAGAGCAGAACAAAAGTGTATGCTATGGTACTATGTGCAAAGAGTGATAGGTATGCACCTAAAGTGCTCAGCCAAAGCTGAAAAGTAGTAGGGAAATGCAGTCACCACAGCCTCAAAAGCAAGAAGACATCCAGAGGTCAGACAGCAGCTCCAACTTTTATGGGGAATGCACAAGGACTTGGCAATATTTCATCACCAATGACAAAAAGCTCAGATTGCCATGGTCCCAAGAAGGAGCCCACACCATCCATTCCCAGAAGGCCCAGATAGTGCCAGGTGTCTATTCCCTTCACTCCTCACAGGAATTTTTCAGTGGAAGGGCAGGGATGAGAAAGTAGAAGCAAGTCTCCAGGCGGCATTCCTCATGTCCCATCTGTCATCCAAATCAGTGCTGGGGTTCAAGCACAAGAACCTTACAGAAGCCTCTACACATTACTCATACTCTTTATATCCTTTTGCCTAATCTCTATTCAGTCCTTTGATACCTTTTTAGTAGTTTTCTACTGAAGTGTTGCTACATTAAGGTTGGCCTGAAATTCCATACATAGTCTTAGAAGGTGTCAGCTCAGTGATTTCTTCCTGCAAAATCACTTCTGGGATGAAATCTCCACCTGAGTGACCTAGTCTCTGGATAAGCCTGAGAAGGCAAAATGGTTCATGTCTACCTCCAGATTTGAGGGAAGCAGCTCTTTAAAGGAGGCAATCATCCAAGGAGTCGCCAGTAGGGCTCACTGCCATCTGTTGATCACGGCACTCCAACTTGCAACGCACAAAGGAAAGTCTAAGGTAGGTCAGGGAAGCTTGTCAGGAAAGCTGTGCACACTCTAAGGTGTACTAACTGCTCCCAGCATTTACAGACTGTCTTCACACCAGAGAATGTCCAGTCCCTTCTGTGTAAGGAGACATCTGTGCTCACCTTCATGTTAACCTCATCTCTGACAGCCTCAGCAGTGTTAGTGCTGCTTCACAAGTCCTGCTTGAAGCCCCTATTCATCAGCTAATGCCTACAGAAGCTTGAAATAAACTTCCTGGGGAAGGAGAGTCTGTGGTTTCTAGGATGTAAAGATCAGTGACACTGAAGTGAGAGACATCTCTCAGGGTAAAGGAGGCCAGAGGAACAGCAGCACCTGGCCTATAACTCTCCCTGAACCACTCTCCTGAACCACTCTCCCAGGACCAAAGCCAAAACTCAACCTTATTATGGTGGCAGCAACAACCAAGGACATTCATCTCAGCTGACTGGAGAGTGGAGAATAAAGTTTATTTCCACGTGCACACAAGTCAAGAGGATTAAAATTCTCAAGGACTAGTACAAAAATGCTGCAAAGGGGAGAGAGCAGACTGAATGTGGCAGGCCAGAGCCAGAGCCATCCATCTGGTCCCAAGCAGCTCTCGTAAGCAGCTGGAGTACATGCTTCATGTATATGCTACCAAATTGTTTCCAAAGTCTTGTTCACGGAAAGACTTGCCAGGTCTGAACAAGTCAGATTGGCCAGGGTGCACTTTGTCTCAGGGCACTCCTGGTCTCCTCCTCAGCAATTCCCCTGTGCTCATGTAGAGGCTGAATTACTGAAAGCAGGAGATTCCTCCCCTCAAGCACTAAATTCTGCTCTATAGACTGCAGAAAGAGAGTTACACGGGGGAAGAAAATACATACCTACAGGCTCAGCTGGGATCTGGGAGAGTACTTAAACGTTTCACAAACCTAATTACAGAGTCATCACTTGGCTCCCTCAGTGTAGATAAAAACAATATTACTTAGTTCAATAACAGCTTTCTCATTTGCATTTTGCCAATTTTCATACACTAAGGACTACAGACTGCAGATGCAGGGAGGAAGAAGGATGCAGCAACTAACCTTTTTTCCCGAAACTTTAATTTCTCACCTTTTTCCTCCTCACACTTCATACTCAGTGAAGGTTGTGTAGAAGAAACAACCAAGTCTAAATTAAAAATGAACAGAAGAAACTACCAGGCTTTGCTATAAAAACTATCTGTGTTGGTATAATATAGAAGAATTTAGCAACTCAGAGAACCTTCCCAGTTAATGATAATTTGCTGTATGGGACCTTTGAAGTGAAATGTGCTATGTAACTTCAGCTGTCTGCTGGCCAGTTCATTGGTAGCTCTAAAAGTTCTTTAAAAAGGTAACTGTCCATTCAGCAGTCATACCATATTATCATGGAATGGCCTGGGTTGGAAGGGACCTTAAAGATCATCTAGCTCCAGCCCCCCTTTTGTTGGTAGGGACACACCTTCCACTAGAAAAATGACTAGTCTAGTGCAGTAGTGAGAAGAGGGAAAAACAAGAACAAGGAGATTAACTTGCAACTGAATATGAACAGTCAGTTAAGATAATCTACTACTTTTGGACAAGTAAATTTTATGTCAATCAAAATTTATAAAAATAAACATTTTAAAAAAAATCTTCCTAGACTACCTACAGAGGAAGATGTCTCTTCACTGGATTTCTAACTCTCCTCTCCCTGTTGCACTGGAGGGGAGCAGAATTGCAGAGCAGACACCATCCCGTGTCACCAAGCAGTGCAAGTCAGAAACCCTTAACTACAACACAGATTTCGTTTTATCAATTGCCAAAAAATTATCTCGTTCCCCTCTCCCTCTCGCCAACATCCTGTCATCATCCAAAACAACTAAGCTTATTTAAACCTCTGAACTCACAGTTCAGAGCTCTGAGGGTATCAGCTAGAAGTAAAGCAAAGAGAATGAAATACAAATGTAGCTCTAGACTAATAACCATTGCAATCCTCTCTGAAGTAGAGGCTCAAGTGCCAGAAACAACTGATACAAAGAACTACAGCAGCTCCAGCAGCGCATACATAACTTTGGCAGCTAAAACATCACAAGCCAATTCACAGGAGGAAAGGGAAGACACTCATTAGGAAAATAACGGGGAAGTTCAAGGTCTGGCAGCTGGGTTCAGAGTAGGCTGGGACAAGAAAGGAATGCTTTATATCCCACCGCACCCCACCTCCTCCCGGATCAACAGCCGCCCTCCCTGGCGGTGGCTCCATGCCACTCAGGCACAAAGCTCATGGTTCCCGTGGCTGGTGATGCTTTTCCTGGCACTCACCCAGAACTGCATCAAGCAAGTCTGGCACTCTGGGACAGCTTCACAGTGATCCCTGCGAGAACGCGCAGTAAAGCTAAAACCAGAGCTGTGTTACACTGCGTGACAAGGGGTGTTTGTAAGCAGAGCCTTTCCAAATTTTGGAATGTGCTCCAGAAGACAGCAAGGAGACCACTGTCCCCCTACAAAATCTACCTCTCATTAGCCCCTTTCCCTTTACAGGCCATGCCATTGGCTGCTGCCAGCACACCATATTGGAGGTAAGCATGCAAGGAGCCACAGAAGAACCACAAAATGGAGGAGGCACAGCACTGTAAAGAAAACATAAGGCATCTGTGTTCCTGCTTACAGGAATATTCTTTCAAATCCCTGATTGTCACAGCGCCAAAGAGAACTGCTTAGCAAGTCACCTTAAGGGCATCTCCATTTGCAAGACCTGCCCTCAAGCCTAGCAGCAATTTTGGGGAGAAGGAAAGGGTAAAAACATGGTCTGTTTCTCTCACTGCAGCCTATGCTTGTGTTTACTGACACTGAGCACACACACATTCACAGACCCTCCCTCTCTTTCTCTGGTTCTTCTAAGACTTGCCAGCTTGTTAATGCAGTGACCTGCTTGTAAGACAGAACTTTGCATGGGCAGAAGCCATCAGGCTCTGGGAAATTCCTTGGCTCCCTCTCTGTGCCCATGTTTCAAAGGCTCTTCAGTCCCAACCCACTACCCCTCCACCTTTTCATTATGGCTTCCCCAATGAACTCAGAGAAACAGTATTAAAAAAATGCCACCCCGTGGCTCACACAACATCCAACACTATTCCCCAGCTGTCCTGCTTCTACCATAATAAACATCAACTGATCAAGGCCAGACACTAATTTTTCTTTCCACCTCCTCTGTTCTCAGTGCTCAAATCATCAATGTTTTTATAAGAAAAATTTATCATGACTATTGAGAAAGCAGAGCACTACAGAGTTATCTACACCGGCACCAAGAAAAGGGACTCTTCAGCAGGCTTACATCTTTAGATACTTAAAAGTATAGGAATAGGATGTGGAAAGTAATTTTCTATCTTTTCCAGTTCTTCACTGGTCACGGAGATGGAGAATGCATAGCCAACGATTACAAGAACAGCTCTGACATTTAAGTGTCTGCTGAGGCCTGAAAGCCAGTGGCATTTGGTAACTATTTCCAAATATAACTGTTGTTTTTGGACAGTCATCATTCCAGTAAGAGCTCTCTCAACCTAATCTCTAATATGTTCCTAGTAAAAGAAATGAAGGAGACTTTTGACTAAGAAAAAATGGCAGTGTTATGTTTTTGTCTGTGTTGTTGAACTCAAAACTGCTCCACACCCTTGAGATGCAATTCAAATTCCAAGTTTAATCTGAAACTATCATTAGCCCATCCTGTTGGTATGGTAGTAAAGGACTGTCAGGGAACAGCCATCTGGGTTGCAGTACCTAAGTACAGTGGGATATATTCAAGGCTGTACTAAACATAATTTTTTTCCCTGTGTTTAATTTATAACTATAAGTACTGTAGTCTTTGCACACAGGGCTTTTTGTGGTTTTCCATTTTACATGGCTTTGCACATTATTCTCATAACAGCAAGCAAGCATTTTAATAACATCAAAGACATATGAATGAGATGCTTTCTGACCATCTGGTTTCCTAGTTCTGGAATTAATTTATTTTTCTAATGTGCCTTAGCCAAAGGAAATTAGAAAAGTTGCCATTACGGTTCCATTTAATCAGCAGCAATCCTACTCAGAAACACAACTAGGTCAATGGTTCACACTGGTATGGAAAAGCAGCATGTCCATCAGTTAGGGTATCTTTTATTGATAAGATAAAAGGGCCATCACAACAGCAACATATGGGGTTACGAATATTTAAAGTGTGTGTTGGGAAGGAAGCAAAGCATTAATTGCACTAATAAAACAAATCAGATGCTCTTTTTCCCCTATTAAGCAGCAATTTCACTGTGAACTGTTTATGAGATTCTTTAAAGTCTGACGTAATGATTTGCAGGAAAAAGTGTTTCAGGTTTAGTATGGAAACCAGGAAACAGTATTTTTCTTACGTCACTGTCGACACTACCTCAAACTTCTCATCTTCCCCTGACTCAACCACAGCAAGCAATATTCTGAAGTCTGTCCTCTAAACTGAAGGTAAGAATATAAAAACCTTCATATAAAATAAGAGGAATGAATCTGTAAGTTGAACCCCTACCACCAAGTTGCTTTCCTTGAAGACAGTCTGTCACATATCTTTCCTTCATCAAATTTTCTAATCTTGCTTAGGTTTACTATTAATCCTGGATTTCATACAAAACATCCTTCTCAAGATTTCAAGTTATGCCAGCTCAGATTAAAGAAATAAACAGCTGTTCCAGATACAAGTGCTTATGGCACATGACTTTCTCAGACCTTCTAAGCCATGTTTCATTTGCCTACCTCTCCACCAAAACATGATTTGGATTCAGTTTCTGCTCTGTCCTGTCTCCTTAGCTACAGGTAACTGTTTCTAGGTCAGAGAACATTCCCTGCCAGTGCACATGAAACAACATGAACACACTGCCTCATGCCACAGGAGTAATTATAAACCCACGTGGTTCAGTGTCTCCTAAGATCATCAGTCATTTTAACACCATCTTCCACGTTCCTCTACACCTTTGCCTCACTCCTTCTGTTATGCCATGCTCAAAATTAGGCTGAACCTTTCACGCATGGTTATGGGAAAAGAAGAAGCAAGCACAGAGAAGCATAGGATATGCACCAAGAAGGCTCCTGGAAGAGACAAGAGGAGATGCTGGGGATTTAGACACTACATTCACTACCTTTGTCACTGGAGTAAGGTGTGTGGACATTGTTGTTTGGAACAGAGACGTTCTGATGCTGCGGCTGGTTCACTGTTTCTAAAAAGGAGACAAGGTTCTCATGGTGTGACAGTTCTTCTGCCACAGGGAAGGAAACAATATTCCAGTTCAGCTGAGTGTCCCCTTCTGTCAGTGCCCGGAAAAGGGAAGGAATTGGTTCATGCAACTCCTCGACAGTGCTCTTGGATGTCGGAGGTGTGTCACTGTAATTGCGAGGATTGCACATACCTGCAGAGGAATGAAACAGGAAATTACACAGAACTCCCTAAACTCTTTTTCTTGAAACAAGCACGAATATTTAGAGAATTAAAATTGCCTCCTTTTTTGCTGAACAAAATATAACATAACATAACATAACATAACATAACATAACATAACATAACATAACATATATTTCATATCTATCCCACTCTCAGCCCAATAGCAGAAGTAGCATCAAATACAGCAGGACAAGCTTTCCATAACTGCAGGTTTCAGATCACTCAGACATCTACAAACACACCTGTGACTCGTGAAAAGAAAAGCCTCATCTAAACAGCACTTTGCTTCCCTTTCAGTGTTAGCATTACAGCTTAGAAAATGGAGGGTTCAGTGGAAGGTTTGTTTTCCCTGGGAGAAGAGACAAAGCACAGTATAATCAATAGTAACATGAACCTGGAATGCAAGGGTAGGACTGAACAAAGGGAGTATCTTGACAAGTCTGAGGTACATGAGACTTTTGATCACAATTCAGGTATTCCATCTGATCTGCTACAGCAGTGCACTAGATCTTTTTAGTCATCTGCCCAAGATGCAAAGACCACTAACAGGACAGAGCATGAGTCTGAATTGCTTTACTTGGGTAGAGACAGCCAAGATGAACCTCATTTTGTTACTTACCTGGAGGGGTCACAGCAGGCAAAATACTCATTTCTAGGTCACCTCTTTCTTATTTTTCAATGTCTTCTGCAGTATCTTTTTTGAAACCTTGTAATCTTTTTCACTTTGCCAATTCCTACAAAATGTTTTTGTGATATGCAATGCTGGTGCCAGTTTTTCATTAACCATTTAAATACTAACATTTATTACTAGCAATGAAACTGAAGGGCATCTCAGTTTAAGTCCAATCCATGGAAACAACTAAGATTTAAAAGAAAATTTTTATCTGCATAGGTATTTTAAACTCAGGAGCCATAAAACACTATTAGAAGTCACCTGTCAAGAGACAGGTGACAAATCCATTTTCCTCATGTACATCTGGTCACCATTTTGGGTAGTTTCACAGACACAGGTTTAGACAGCTACAGCTGCAAATTCCCAAGGTATAAAAGTGATATGGGACGTGAATGTCCAAAGTCTACCTGCCTCATACAACCAAAGAACTATCTCCTGCCCCATAGATCCACTAGGACTCCAGCTTCACAAATAATTGTGTTTAACTAGAGCCTTACACAAACCCCTAATCTTCTCAACCTAAGTAGATGGATTTCCATGATGAACAAAGCAGAGGGATGTTTGTCCATGGTGATTAGCATGAGATCTAGCAAATCTTAGGCAAGTGGTTAGCATTACCAGCCTTTGGTAACAGGAACACTCCAAGATAGTCTGCTCCTATAAAAAGGTGAGCCAAGTACAGAGTAGGAAAAGAAATTAAGCCTCTTTTCCAAACAACATCAGGTCACACTAAAAGATAATTCCACTCACACAAACATTCTACTGTAAATGATTGTTTTCCTACTCCTTTCAATTAGCTTTGTTCTTCATGGACCTTCCTGGATTTACTGCTTTAATAAAAAATTTCTATTCCTGCCTTACCACTTTTTAATAAGCACTAATATTAACCACACTTTAACAAGCACTGTATTAACCGTACAGTTGTAATAAAGGGTGCTCACATGAAAATCAGGTAGGAAGATATCAAACCAGGTAAGAGTTTTGTACAGATACATCAAGAGATGGGTGCTTTAGTGGATGTCATTGTATTAACATCATGAAACAAAAAACAGGGGGCCTTTCTAGACCTGTCAGACCAGACCTCTGCCACACTGGGTTCAGAAAATAAATTTCACTGACAAAAAGGACACATGGGGGAAAAAATAACATCAAGGTTGTTTACCAAAATCCTGTAGAATGTGTAAAAGTTTGTATGCATATTAATACAGTATGAAAATATTACCTTAAGATGGTACCAAAAAACCATTGTTCATAGTTTAATGGGTAAGTGCTCATCACAAAGATCCTTCATTCTTACTGTTTTTACAAGCACTTGAATTATAATAATATTTTTATATAGTAAATATTATCAAATAGCAGCTTTGGTTAAAATTAAAATAAAAGTTTAACTTCTGAGCAACCTGTAAGGATCAAATATATCTACACCACAACTTTGGAATGGATGAGAAGATGCAGAAATGGGCTATCAAAATGATGGAAGCAGACAAGCCTTTACACAAGGGACTAGAAAAGATTAACTCAAAGGGAAAGAGGGACTTGTTGCTGTTCTCCCTCCTCCAGCATGTTTTTCCCTGTCAGAGAAGGGAGAGAACATACACAAAACCTGGGGGCATCAATTGAACATCAGTACATTTAGTGGAGGAGCATAGGAGGTAATTCCTGACCTCAGGGCAGACACGATCTGAAAGACACAACAATCTATTTGCTTTTACATTAGACGTGATCAGCTCCTAGAGAAACTTAAGTATCTGCTCAGGTATCAGCAAAGAACTGTGTCTAGGGAGTCAGGTGTGGCATGCATTCCTGCTTCCTCATTTGAATAAGACTACTGCAAGGATGATCCTACACTGAAGAGAATAGGACCATGCCATAGAATCCAAAAAGGTCTGAGGCACCCAAAGAGCCATCAGGAAAAGTTTCAGTTTACTCCCAGTACTGGGAAACTGAACCTGAAACCTTGTTAACTTCTCTCCTGAAAAACACTATGGGAAAGAGGGGCAGAACAGTGAGTCACCTGCAGAATCATGAAAAGTGTGTGGACTTCACAATCCCAAGAAGTAAGTTCTTCCCCTCCCTAGAGATCAGTACATTATGCCTTGCTTTCTACAGCAGATAACGGTTCTAAACTAGGGAAATAACCTGCACTGAAAATGGGCATTTTGACACTAATCACCTTCATGGACTCAGAGAAAATTGACCTAGAAAAGCTGAGAGCAGGTACAACAATCAAGATGCATCCCTTTCATGGAAGCCAGGATTTTGGATGGCAGCACAGAGAGACCTACAACAACCACAGGAGGAAGAAGCTTTTGTTACATTTAAAACAAGAAATGGAACTAGAATGCAACCTCCTTAAACAGGGACAGCACTCACTTGCAAAGATCTGGGCACTGTGAACACCACCTGTCAGCAGCAGGGCATTCTTTTTAAGACTATTATCTAGTCCTACAATAAACCTTGTATGCTTGTCACCCAGCACAAGGAGCTCTTTTTGCAGATAAGAGAACAGTGAAAACACTGGGCCAACTCAATCCTAAAGGTGTCCCAGTGCTATACCTGTAAATGCACCCTTTGCAGGTGGAAGCCTTCACACAGCATCCAACCCCATGAAGCAGGTGCTGTAGAGTTTTTTCAAGATGACAATTAAAAAAGGAGTTTTATGCTTGAGAGACAAAATTAATAAGCAGCTATTTAACAAGCAATACCTGGACTACTGCCACCCCCAGCTCCACAGAGCAGACACAGCCTTCAGCTTTTTGGGTCTCCACAGAAATTTATTCCATACCCACACAAGGAACTGTAAGATGCTTAAAGTACAGATTCTGTCCCAGTGTTTTACTTCTATTTTAAGACTGTGAGCTCAGCACGTGGTAGGAGAAAGCAATGTATAAAAAGCAGGAAGTCTTCCAAAAAATGCAAACTTACCAACACAGTCACAGCACTCATCCCAAAGTGTGCCCAGGCAGAGCATACACTCCTTACAGCAGGAACAGTTCCCTTCCCCAGGGCGGCACTGACACAGCTCCTGAAATCAACAGACACTCATTACACTGCAGCAATCCCAAATGTAAAATAACTACACAGCAGAGTGATTTTTCCTCAAGCCACAACTCAAATTAGAGTATTAAAAAAGCTTAGTACACTAATACAGTGAGTAAACGGTGAAACAGCTCCAGCCAAAAACCGATCCAAGTTTACAAAAGGATCTTTTGCTAGTTTGCATTTTTTTTTCTTAAAGGTGGCATTCTGAAGACAAATCTGAAGTCAGCATTTAAAAGACAAAATATCCTATTCATGGGAAAGGTGTGTGCACTCCCGTGCATGCCAAAATCTACAAGTTCTTTGAATGTTTTTCCCATCACAACAGGAAATTTGAAGAAGGATGCTTGTTTATATATAAATAGTGAGTGTACATTATAATTTAGCCAAAAAAGAAAGCTACTCTAAGCCACATGTGCCTACTCAAGACATGCATGATGTCCACCGTCACACCTATCCCTGGATTCTAAGAGGAACTTACCCAGTTAAGACATCTGACCACAGGATTTTCTGCATCTCCAAATGCCTGTTGCACATTGCTCTCTGTTTGCAACAATAGTGATGAGATTTTTCCCTCCCATCCAGGTCTAGATGATTCATTTTTGCTATTATGAAAACAACCCTATGCTTTGTCCCTCCAAATTGACGTCTTGGGATACCTAGAAGGCTTTTAGAGCCTCTAGAAAGTGAAATGACCTACACACATGTTTTTCTTTAACCATTAATAACCTAAAAAGATGGAAAAAGTATGGAAGCATAAAGACAAATCTTTCTCTGTGTACTACCCAAAAGCAAAGTCACTGGTTTTGCAGTGGAGACACATACTTGTGGACGTCAAAGCCTGGAAAAAGCCTACATGGATGAAGAAAATCTAAAAACCAGGCAGTCTCCTTCTCTCTAGCTCAAATCCATACTAGTAATTCCAGTTTGGCCAAAAGACTGTGGCTACATGACAATAATTCACAGCCTTGAATTACATCACAGTGCAAAACACAGACAAGCCCAGAAGTCCCTTTAGTTGTCCTGTCTAAGAATTTGGTTTTGATGACGTCTGTCTAACTATCACATTACACACAACTGGGGAGAAAACAAAATCCTGTTACTGGAAACAGTGACCAGTGATCCTTCCAGCCCTGGCTTTACTGGAAGGGCCATTGGCAGATCTGTTACATGCCAGGCCAGGGAGAAGATTATGTCCATCCCCCCTCTTTGATCCCGTTACCCAAAGGCAGAGGAGGGACACACTGCAGGAGATGTGCATGGACAGGAAAGAAGGGCAGGAAGGTGGTTTGGATTGAAATTCTCCTATCCTGGAGTCACCACCCATGCTTCCACCTCAGCTGGCTCAGGGACACCTCTCCTTACAGGCAGACACCAACGTCACCTGCAAAGTGAGGTTTCTTTCTGAAGCACCTTGGGAAGAAGCTGATGGGGCAAAATTCCACTTTTTAAATAATTCTTTGCTTGCTATTGTTAAGAAGCACCAGGTAGGGGATAGAGGAGGCATTTTTATACCAAATGTCAGGAGCATGTTTGCAAGGCAAGGCAAGGTGCAGCTTTGCACCTGATTGTGTAAGACCCCTGTTCTCTCTTCACTCTGCAAAACTGGCAGCTGCAAACACCCACAGCCTGTTGAATTCCACAGCAGCCACCCCTTGCTCACACCAACTCACCTGGGCACACAGAAGGCCAAGGAGTGCACTTCAGAGGGGAAAGCCAGAGCAAAGTCTGGCTGGGGACAGGCTTCCAGAGTACAGCAAACGGAGCTGCAAGGCTCCCAGGTCTGGACTAAAACTGAACAAGCCCCAGAATGTGCTGCAGACAAGCTAAAATGTACTAATGCAGTATATATCCACTGATTCCTTATTTTTCCGTGCACTTCATCCCAGATGACAATTCATCTTGAAGCCAGCAAAGAAACAAAATTCACCAACTATTGCTTGTGACACATAATGCTGAGAAACGCTGTCACCTGTAGAGTTTATTGTGACCTGTTTGCCCCACTGACTGATAGAGAGTGAACCCCTGCTCCACACACATTTCTGCAATATGCAGCCGTGGTAAGTGTTGAATTTTTACTTACAGAGTGGAAAACTACTAAGATTTATTACCTTTCCATCCTCAAAATTAATGACTGGCACCTATCACTGTTTCCACATAAACTGTGCTGTTTCCAAGTAAAAGATGAAAAACAGGCTGATTAACAAAATATACACATTTTTCCACAAGAGGAGAACACCACAAACTTAGAAAGATGACTTATATGAATGAATGATGCATTTTAAAAATATTTATCTTACCATTTGATAAACAGATTTAGTCAGCCTTTAGAATAAAAAGCCTGAATAAAACAACTTTAAAAATAACCACGAGTACTATTACTTTGGCCAGAGAATAATAATAATACATATTAGCATTAAAAATATCCAATTTATTCTTCAACAGTAAAACCGGGCAAACAACTTTTACTTTTTAAAGACACCAACAAGCCAGCATGTGGGAGGAGGCAATTCTCACTAAACTATTAAATGTAATGCATGAATAGAAGCCAGAAAAGTCACTAAACTAAAGTTGTTTCAGTTCTGTGGAAGAGTATTCTCAGAGAATTAAATGTAACCTTAAATTCTGCACTTGAAACATGTTAACAAAAAATTCTGCTTAGCATCTACGTTTGTAAGTACTGACTTGGGGGACGGCATTATTACACCTACCGGTATTGTAACAACTTTGTTTTTACAGGAAGGGCTTATGAGCAATGTAATCTTTGAGGGATTTTTTTTTGTTGCCATTTGGGTTTTTTGTTTGTTTGTTTGTTTTTTATTGTTATTTGTTTATTTCAAACTTGGAGGGAGAGGAAGGAAGAAAGAACAACCTAATTAATTAGTCTTCTGCCACTTCAGGGCAATAACTGTATGTTTTCTCATATATCTGTTTGCACATCCATGGTTTCCTTAACCAGTTTTGAGTGTTCCTGCTTGACTCATCCACACTGGATACTGGTACAGGATACATCTTTTTAAAAGAATGCTTACACGAGACGTGGGTGAAGTGAGGCAGAATAAGGAACGTTCCTTGTTGATAGCTGGGGGTGGTAAGGCGTCAGTGGAAGAAAATATTACTCATAAGTCAACTTGGCAACTTCCCAAGCTGAACTACTGAAGGTGCATCAGAGAAAGTATTTTGCTAGGCAAGAAATAAGCCTCACAGTTTAAAAATACAGTATTAAGTAGGAAGTAGGCATGTTTGTACAATAAAGATACTCCTGCTCCAGAAAGCAAACAAAAATTTTTAGAAGATGTTTAATATCTGCGCTTTTTTCAAAGCTGTCTTGAAATTCTGGAGAATATTTTCTTGGTGCAGGGAGAAGCAGGACCTGAAGGCATTGGAAACCTCTTTGCAAACTGGAAAGGGGAGTGAAAGAAAGAGAGCTTTTTTCCTAGAACAGTTGAATAACAGAAAATCTCCTGGAAGCGAACCAACCAGAACTGTTTTGTTAACCCAACTGGGTTACGTACTGCAGCTACAACATGCACACTGAAAGCAATTTTTAAATGCCAAAATCCTGAAGTTAAGGAGTGGCATTTATTTCATACCACAGGGCTAAAATGTCTTGGAAATTCTTTCAGGCTGACAAGTTTGTACACAAGATTAACAGGAGGCAAAGAAGACAGATGAAAAGAGATTTTAATTGGAACGATGCCACACCAGCTGAGGTGGCTGCAGGTCTGTAGAGTTCAGGAGACAAAATCCTGTTTTCTCCACAAAACAACTCCTCTTCAGAAGGATTGTAAATCCATGCCTGAATTATAACACCAGTTGTTTCCTACGCACAGCAACAGCTTAAAGCACTGTTGTAGATGAGGCAGCAAAGCTCAGCTTCCAGCCCAACACGGACATTCCACCCCAGCCTGATTCCTGCTGGGAGCTCTGCACCTCAAGAGCCAACCTGGGACTCGCCTCAAGCCCGTTTGCTGCTATGAACAATTGTGGGAACGTCTCATCCTCAAGGTTTCTGCCTTCAAGGATTTCCTCCGTGTTGCAAAGACACAATATGTGCCTCCCCTCCGCCCAGCGAGCGGAGCTGGCCTTTTCATCTCCTCCACACATGGAAACATCAAAACAACCCACGCGGCCAAGCCAACAACAGATGTGCTGCAATAAACACTGCAGCACACGCTCCGTGCGCTCCCAGGGCTCCACCTGGAACACAGGGAACAGTCCCTCATGGACTCCAACACCCCAGTCCCAGGGACATGGGAAGGAGCTACAGCCAGAGCCTTCAAGGGTACTAATTTCGTGGACTCAATCTCTACACTCCCAAGTCTTACCCACAACTCCCTCAACAACTACAGGAAGCCACAAAGTTTCTTTGCAAAGGCTGAGCTTATGCAGAGAGATGCCTCAAAGCTACTTCCTTACAGGCCTTTTCTTATGGAAAAAAGAGGAGCACCAATGAAGCTCCAGCCCAAGATGCAAAGGGGAAGCTGAATCCATGCGAGTTGTTGATCTCATGCACTGTTCTGGATCTAACAAAATAAATATTTATGTAGGGACCACCCTTAAGCAGAGCAGCTCCTAATGAGTGGCAGTAATGACTGTACTGACTTCTAGCCATGCTGGCAAAAATATTTATGTTAACTGTATGCTTTTTGAGAGAGCTGGTCTCTTGTCTCTCTGTTTCCAGGACAGGCAGCCTCACTTTCTGCACACAGATGCAGATGACAAACGTTCACAATCTGGTTGCTCCCCCAGTTGTCTCTGAGTGACATTATCTTGGTTTCAAGACATGGATTTTGCTGAGCTTGAACAGCGATAAAAGTCGGTGGGGGAAAAAATGTCATGAGATAGTCAAGCAACCTCCCTCAACATGGTATCTTATTTTTAAGTTCAGATTCTTCCAGAAGAGTTTAGAGGGTGAAAAAAAGTACCTATCCAGGAAAGAACATGCATTTCATATACCAGTGCAGCACTTCTACCACAACAGCACTGAAGGCTTAAAACAAACGAAAAAGCCAACAGGAAAATGACAATTGTTTCAAGTCAAAGCTTTAGGATACTTCCTATCCACAATCAGACTAGTCTGACCTGACCTGTTCTTCTATAAAGAATGAATACTGACTGGTAAGTCAGGCCTGCGTGCAGGAAGACAGCAGTGTAATTCCCCTGCAACTGCACACAACTCACATGGCCTAGGTTACCTCAGGGTCTCAGAGAATTGCATTTGATTTTGGTTTCAGGGAAATGCTTTAGAAAGGGACTGCACATCACCTGTACCAAGTAAGACAGAACACACCTACCACAAGTAAAGCAGTTCAGTGGTTTCTCTGCATGCACAGGGCTGTGTTGCTACAGAGATGCCAACATAATCCAAGGCAAGCACAGTTGTGTGAGCCATTTCCATGCACTGATGAACCTCAGACATTTATTGCCAGCTGAGTAAGGGCTCCAGTAGCATTGACTCCACCCCTTCTGGGCTGTGCTCTATTCAGAGTAGCTCATAAAAATAAAGTTTAAATGCTTGCTGTCTCAGGCTTGACTTGATAAGAGATGATTGCACATGGAGAAGATGTCTGTTCTTTCATGGATGGTGGACTCCATCAGCAGAACCAGAAAAGGAGACACATCTTTCCTGTTCTCCCCTTTGCTTACAGAAAAACAAGCAGCAGACCAACAGCTTCCAGGACTGAAATCCAGCACCTGGACCAACAACTTTCCCCTGAATCAACAAATCTGTACCACTGGATTTACTATTTAAGTGCCATGTATATCCAATGCCACAATTAACATGTTACTTCTTACAGGTTTCAATCCTAGAGCTGATTTTAAAAAATGCAAGAGAAGGGCCTTAAAAGTACATCAGTTTGTCACAGTGCACAATGTCCAACATGCCAGCAAAACCACTGGAGTTCAGTTTGAAAAGGTAAAAATTAGAAGCCTCATTCTTGCTTCCCTATTTAACAACTCCACAGACTGTGGTGGGGCAGGATGAAGCAGCAATTTTATTTTTTTTTACTTTTAAAGCAATGGCAGAGCAGAAGCCAGAAAGAAAATTGTTCAGCCTACAGTCAGTCTTCACTCAACAGGATGGATTTGTGAATCTGCCAAGTGTTTTTATTTGTAACCCAGGCAAATTTTAAATGGAAGTCAGCGAAATGAAATAAACATGGAAATGTTTGAGGACACTTCTGTATCTCTTCAGGCTGTGCCCATGCATTTACAGTGAGCACACTTGCATGTTACTGCCATATGATGTTTGTGCTCTCTGTTATTGGATTTCCAACCTACAAAGAGGCATTAGGAAACAGTTGCTTTCAAAGAAGCTGCAGCTGACCACATGAAGCCTCCTTTTTCAGTCTGGAGTCAAGAAACATGCTCCATTTACCATTTCTAAAAAATACTTGGTAGCCACCACAACAGCTTGCCACTTTGCTAGAAAAGGCCCTTTTGTTCTGCTGCACACCACATCTCTTCATTCCTGCTCTAAAAAGAGCAACCTGGTCTCACTCTGTTTTTTTCACTGCACAGACATGCAGTGAGTCAAAAGCAGCATCTGAATTTAACATCCATTTCCTACCAGTTCAGCTCATAAGCATTTGGTTTGGTTTTTAGGCATCTTTTAATTCACTGTACAAACCTAATGCAATGGAGAGCATCAAGCATCAACTACCGACCCTCTGGTTGAGATTTAAGGAACTGGACGGATTGAAAGTTAAGGGGAACATCTCAGACAGACATAATCCTTGGCTTGAAAAAGTTGCAGTTAAAAAAAAAAGAAACATGCTCACATAAATGTGCACTTGATATTCTCTATCTATAGAATGGTTGTTAATCTGCACTTAAATGGGTAGGAGACCAAAACAACCTCTTTAAAGAGACACTACTTAACATAAAATACCAGTTATTTGTATCTTTTCAGGACCCAGCTTCAGGACTGTTTTAGGAACACTCAAGAGCAGACGAAGGACAGAGGACTCACCTGTATGAGGCATTTACTGACGTCGCTGGCACAGAGAGCCTTGTTGCAGCCTGTTGAAGCTGGGATCCACAGCAGGAACAGCAGGACAGTGACTGTGGGTGCTGTGATGTACTGTGACCTCATGTTTCCTGCAGGGGAGCAATTTTCACAAGTACTTCAACCAGCACTGAAATAAGAACCAGCAACTGAAAAGGCTATTGGAACACAAATTCTATTCCATTCCCCCCTTGCAATTCCTACAATAAATATGAATATTTTTTTAAAAAAGGCCACTTAGGGTACTTAACAACAAACCAAATTCCGCCTCCTCTGACTATCCTGCTTATACAAAGCTTTCTGCTATTGCACCTTTGGATAAAAACTGCAATAAACTTGAGGTGAGCAATCTCAAGTTTGCAGTATCAAATACAACCTCCTATAAGCAGTGATGATTGAAAAAATGCCTCAGATGAGAACACCCACCAAAGGAGACCTAATTTTGTAAATGCCCAAAGTAGAAGATGGGTTTTGTGTAGTATCTCCTCAAGCTAAGGTACACAGAGGTCTGTAGGACCAAGGCCATACAGCAACTTTTACAACAAGGTAAATTGCCCCCTGTCATCTTTAACGCAGACAGGCAGTTGTTTTCACATAGACACAGGATTTCAACCCAATCACAATCTTTTTTAAAAGAAAACACAACATTATATATATACAAAAAAAGTACCAGACACTTTGAACATAACTTTGAAGAGCCAAGTGTCTGAGCTCAACCAGAGACGACAAGCATCTGCTACTTCAAACAGACAGAGGAACCGGGTTTGTTCAAAGCGTTCCACCTTTCTCCCTTTGTGAAAACCCAGCCTGTCGGCAGGTGGTATTTGCGACAAACATATAATGATTAGCAGCGTGCCACTGAGTTTTGACTTGTGCTTTGCCTATGAACCCGGCCAAAAGAGGACCTATTGCACCAGGCACTGTACCAATATATAATAAAAGGCAGCCCATGTTTGGGCAAGCTTACAGTGAGCCTGTATTGTTCTCCTACGAGAGAAAGAATGCTAATGGAGCACTGGATTGCTTTTCTTTTGGTATCTAGAAATGTTTTTCTGCTCTATGAACTATAAAACCCAACACCCTCAATGAGCAAAAAAGTGGAAAATACGTAAGGCAGGCACGTTCTGAACACTGAAAGTCTGTGTCCGATTAGTCCTTCTTACAATGGTTATTAAATGCCTCTGAATCTCGCTGTGCTGGGCATGCCGCCATCTGTACCAAGCAGGGCCGGGGAGACCCCCCTGCAAGACCCGGGGCCGCGCACGGAGAACACGGGATCTTTTCCCTCAGCTGGGGGTCACCGCTTTCCCTCTCTGCTACCCGGAGCCAAGAACGCTTCCTTCCAGCAGCTCCAGCTGCCGGCCCTGAGCCGGCGGGTGCCGCATCCCGGGCGCGGGAGCCGAGGCGAGCACGCTGCCTGGCGAGGGGAGCGGGAGCGATCCGGGCGTGCTCGGGCGCGGGGCTGCGTTACATAAAGGGTCCCGAGCAGCAGGGCCGAGCAATGCCGTCTCCATGCGCACCCCTCGGATGCGCACCGGGGTCCGGGTGTCCCTTCTCCGGCCTCTCCCGCCGCTCCAGTCCCGATTCACTGACCGCTGCTTTCCCAGACTTTTATCCGGCGTGGCGTCCCCCGGAGCAGGACTCCCGCCCGCCGCCCCTCCTCTCCCGTAGCCAACCTCGGCGGCACTGGCTCAGCATCGCTCTCCCGCTCCGCCGGGATCGCACCCTCAGCGGAAAACACCCCAAAAAAACCCCTCCGGCCGATCGACCCACGCTCACCTCCCCGTCCCCGCCGCAGCTCCCGAGAGGCCCGGGCCCCAAAGATGGCACTGCCAGGGGCCGGGAGGCCGGTGACAGGGAGGGCGATGTGGGAGAACACCCCCCCTGCCGAAGTGGCCCGGGGCAGGCGGGGGCCCGCACGGGGAGCGGGTCTCCTCCTCCTCCGGCAGGCACGCAAGGCAGCGGGGCGGCCGCGTCGA
>VZTZ01039456.1:298429-328560 GCA_013400955.1 Drymodes brunneopygia | reverse complement strand
GCGCCGCCCGCCAGCACCACCTAATCTTCCCTGCCACAAAGCAGCAGCCCCGGCTCCGCCGCCTTCTCCGCCTTCTCCTCCCCAGCCACCGGCTCCATCCCTGCACGCCCCCCGCCCACTCCCCCGGCGGCGCTCACCGGGCGGCCCCGGGCCGGGCACCCCGCGCTCCGCTGGCGGCTCTCGCTGCTCCGGAGGCGGCNGGACGGGACGGGACGGGGGGGCACGGGCAGGCGAGTGCCTTCGGAGGGGCTTCTTCAGGGGAGGATGGGGGAACATCCCCCCGCAACCCGAGCGGGGGCAAACTCGGGGGTCCTGGGGGCAGGAAAGGCAGCGCGGAGCAGCCGGGGCTGGGGTCGCGCCGAGCGGTCCGGGCAGCACCCCCGGGCCGGAGGGCTGCGGGAGAAAGGGAACCGCGGGCAGTGCTGCTGGAAGCACCAGCGGGGAACGCGATGAACTTCCCCGAAGGCTGAGGAGGTGCAGGTGCCTGGGGGAGGGCAAGGGACTCTGGCCTTCCGGCCAGCCTCTCCCAGGACCTCTAAGACGCGGCTGGGCGGCGGCTTTATCCTCCCACGTGCCAAGCTCCACGGGACCAAGGTAACAAGTTTGGTCCTACAGAGAAGAAAAACACAAAAGGATCCTGGTACCCAGAAACTCAGAGTAGCCCTCTGGCTACGCAGGAGGCAGCAAGACCCTGGCGAGGGAAATAGGGCCAGCGCCCCAACGAGTTACTACTGTATTTCGTCTCATCCCTTCTTCCCAGCTCCCGCCGCTCTGTTGAGGGAAATCCTGAGCACGGTGACCTTAAACAACACATGAGGTATCATTCCACGGAGTAAACTCAGGAGAAAGAAAAAAAAAAAAAAAAAAAAAAAAAAGACCGTAATAAACCCTGGACTCAAGTCAGAGAAGCCAAGAGATCATTATCTATGGGACTGAAACATTTGGAGCAATAAAAGTTACTAAGAAGTTGCAACTGGAAAAACTGTTGCACAGACCCTGATACTGGGAAATCATCTCTCCTTATAAAGAAGACACAGGCTAATGCTGAGAAACATCTGTCTTCAGATGTCCTTACAAGATACTGCCAAAATACCTTTCTTGTCTCCTGCAAACCAAGTATTTTTGTCACATACTTATTTTCTAACACAGCCAAGACTTCTGCAGCCCAGTTTATCTTTTCTGTTCTTTTTGCTGGCCTCTTAATTACTCCCACCTCATACTTCTACCACTTTCAGCCATATGTGTTACTTTTTACTATTCTAGTAAGTATCTGATAGAAGTAACTTATACCCACTTACTAGTTAACACCCTGCAGCTTTATCCATTTTCCCTCACATTTTCAGGCAGATAATACAGATTTCTGCAGCATTTTAAGATTTTACAGCTATGTTCAGAAGAGCATTTAATTTTCAGAAGAAGTTTGCTTTTTCCTGAACACATTCTCAATTCTGAGTGAGGTCAGGAAGATATTCCTGTACTAAAAGCAGGAACAACTTCTCCTTCCACAGGTACCTAACAAATTAAAAGTGAAAAAGAGTCACAGGGCAGGAACTACATATTAATTGGCTGTACTGTACTTGAGTTACTATTTATTCTAAACCGGCACTTGCAGTGATGTGCAGATGGAAGGAGCCTGCTGTCCACGGAGTCTCTTGTTCACTGCCCATTTGCCCTCTGCCCCAGGGAATGCCCCCTGGACATTCACACACGCACAATGAATAAGTTCTCTGTGGTAGCTCACCTAGTCATGAAAAAACAGTTCAAAACAAGGATTATAAATCTCTTATTCTGAGTAACCAGCTGTCCTGCCCAAGTCTTGTTTCCTTCGGAAATAATTTCAGACATCAGATCCCAAGCATTCTTGAATAATATATGGCCTGGAGGGTAACAAATCTTTTTCATGAATATCTATAGCCTCCTACTAATAAATAATTAACAGTCTGCTCATTAACAGTACTAAGAATAAAAAAGCATTAAATTTCACAACATGGAGATTTTTTTTTTAACTTCTGCATTGTGTCTCCTTATATATTCCAGGAACGCTAAGGTTTGATGTATCAAGTGTTCCAATATTAAGAAATCCCAACTAATAACATGACCAATAAAATTTATTAAATATTATATTTACAACTATTTACATATCCCTTCCATAGATTAATATTAAAATAGACAATATACAATTTAAGAATTTTAATTCAAAGGCATTTTGTTGGAAAAAATAGGCTCTATTACGAGACCACCATATAAGAGCAAAAGGGTTTTTTTGTTTTACACAAAAATATTTTCAGTATAGGAAGTCATAGGTATGGCATTACAACAGCAGACTAATATGAACTATGATTTTGTAAATATTACAACAGTTTAGGTATCAGTTATTGAAGGGAAGGAGTTCAGAGTCCTGTGGAGCATGCAATACAGTTCAATCCTTTTACAGTTATGGTGATGAAACAAGCAGCTAAACCAAACGCATGCCATACAAAAAGGAACTGCCAACCAGGAACACACTACACTTAATAGAAACGACAACTTTGGTCCAATAAAACATTAGACAAAAACAGTTTTACAGTTAAAATATCTATTTTATACAGGTTTGAACATTAATTACAAGACTATTTACATTTGCACAATATGTATAAAATAAATTATTTAAAAATGAAGACAATATTACATCTTTTTCCAAAAAGAAATCTGTACAGTAATTTACAAAACATAATAAGATTGACTATTTTCCTCCGAGTCTTACATTTTCTTCCACAGGCTTTCTCATCATTTTTCTGTGGGAGTTCAACTGTTACTGAAGTTTCATAATACAAAGCTTTATAGCAGATTTTAAGTATCACTTGCTTTTTGGTGGATGTTTTAGTTATTAACAGCTTCCAGCGCTGTAAACTCACCAGGTTTTGTCATCTTTCTCAGCAGTAAGTTCTAAAGCTACAGGCAATTTGAAAATACGGATAACAGCAGTTACTGGGTATCTGAATTTAAAATCTGCATCCATCTTCCATGTTTGAACCAAGAGTCTGTGCCACACTTCTCTGTAGGAACACCTGAATTATTGAGAAAGGTAGTACTCCACAGAATTAAGTGCTCTGTCTCAAAAGAAAAATACCTTTGTGCATCACTGCAACCTCAGTCTCTAGCTGTCCACAGGGAGGGGCGAGCCAGACGGTGCTGGTTGTCATATGGGTGTCAATTCAAAGTCATCATTGACATCAACAAGAGGAACATAAAACTCCTGAATTTCATAAATGCTGATGGATTTGTACGTAGCAGGATCAAGCTCTTGCAGTTTAAGCTGCCACTCCAGTCTCTGCACTGCATTCAGTGCCGCTGCTTCGTGCTGCTGTCTCATCAAAAGGCATGTCTGGTTTAAAATTGAGAAAGGAGTTATTGAAATATTTGAAAAAAATACTACTGCAACGAGTTTAAACACAAGAAATACATCTAAGAACCTCTCTGGTGATAGCAAATAATTCCCCCAGTATATATTTAGAAATTTGCAGAATATCCCATTACACTACATGGCAACAAAAGTTAGTGTTTTTTAATACTAACAGAATTTGTGTTACCTCCACAAAAGCCCATGATACTGCACACAAATCTACTACTTATTCATCTCATCTTCATAGTGACATTAGTTTTGGTTTGCTTTTTTTTAAAGTGGAAAGACCAAGAACTGTACCTTTAATTTGTCAAACTTATCATCAACATCCTGTAGCCATGACATGAACTGCCTTGCATTAAATCGGTCCCTCACTGATGTTTTGCTGTCATCAGTCTGCAAAAACAAACAATTTATTCAAACTTGGTGATTCAGTCTTAAACATACTTTACAACACAAAACCTACTCTGTGGGACATAAACAATCCCACAAACACTGCTTCCAATGGGAAAACAGATTCAAAGTACAAAGGTATATAAAAGCATAAATGTTGACCAAAACTTCCACTATGAGCCAGCTCCTCACTAAAAATGGGTATTTTCAGATTCCCTCAAGCTATTTACTGTGCTCTGGTTTTGAAATTTAGAGTGGGAGGCTTAAAGATTTATACCCTAAAGTCTTAACTAATAAAACACAGAGCTTTCCACAAAATTACTGTCTCTCTTTTTTGTCTTTAAAATTCAGTAACAAATTAAATCAATATCCCTCAGGGAAAAGAATAAACATTAATAAAGGAAAACTTAAGCAGCCTGACTTAACTGACTACACAAGTACTGAATGCAATAAAGAAAATATTTTTGCCATCACAATCCCCAAAATGAGAATAAAAAAAGTGAGCAGACCTGTCTTATGTCCTGCTTAATGAAATAGGTTTTCTTAAAATTCCAACTATTTCATAAGAATTTGGCATGTTACATCTGTCCACTGTGAGAAACTAGATATACTCTATACATAGTCCTAAAGTCAGACTATGCTAATCAAATATTTAATTAATAACCACTAAATACAACAAGCTGCTGTTCCTCTTTTAGGGAAAAAAGAGGACACCACAAGAATTTGTACACTGTAGCAGAAGAAACAAAAAGAAGGCCAACCAAATGTGCAAAGATTGACCTTTCTAGAGAACAGAGTTAGTATTTGCAAATGGGGTAAAAGGAAAACGGCACAATGCATTACAAGACAATGTTTTCTTATGCATCTACATTCTTCCCATTAAACAAATTTAAATCAAACCATCAAGTTGGTAGTATAAAACATTAATTTCAATTATATAAAAATTATTTCATCATTTGCTGGACATTATAAGCAACGTCATTTCATAAGAAAAATTACCACAGACTGAAATGCAAAGTTGTTGAAGTAGTGAGGGGGAACAAGAGGCATTTTATTACTGCTCTTGTTATTATACAGATGGTCAAAAAAAATGACAATACTTGGGGCCACACATCAACTTCAACCTCAACTTCTACCCCAGCCAAGACTCCTTTTGTTTCACAAAATTCAAATACAGAATCAGCCTACTTAAAATGAGTTGTAAAATGTAAAATACAAAAACAAAGTTATGTGCACAACTCACATATTTCTCATTTCTAAAAAGCTCAAGGCCTATACATTTGAGTAGAAATAAAGCAATAAAGCTTAAAATGAGACAACAAGACAGTTTCCATAAACTGCCATCTCTTGCTGAATCACCTTGTTGGGCATAGCTCTAGTTTCTTAAAGACTGGGAAAAAATGTAGTAACTGACTGAAGAAACACTGGAAGCTGTAATAATTCTACAAAGGGCTCCAGAACTAATGTAAAATCTCCCATATGTTGGAAATGTATGCCTTTCATTTTAAATGCCCAACATCCAACACATTCACACTTTTATTACAACCGAAACATCAACGTTTCCTCCTCGCATTATGTGCTCCTCACAGTCACTGAAACAGGTGTTGAATGCTGGTTTCATTCTTGTTAGCTGGAAAAACTGTCCACAAAATACCAACACCATGAGAATATTTTCTCTTAAGAGATACAGCTGCAGCCAACTTTTGAGTGACAGTCCGTACAACACATACAGACTGTGAAGCACATTGCTTATTTTATCTTTTAATCAGGACTAAATATCCACATTGAACATGTAAATAACATGGCACAAGTAAGCAATTTGGAGCCTGAAGTAATTTTGGAAAAGGTTATTTCATCTGGTAGCATTCAACATTTCACTGTTGGTCATCTGTTTTTTATGATACAGTTCTAGTGACTGCCTTATACAGAGGACAAAAGTATAATGAGGATACCTCCACAAAACATTTCCAAATTTCATAAACCGATTTCATCACTTCACACATTACTGCATTCCAATTATCTGGATTACTGATAGAAATGATCTTCTATGCTGATAATTTATTTGTTCCCGTTTAAGCTATATTTGTAAGCTTCAAAAACACATTCTGTTTATGACTGAAATCTGTTTTTTTCCCCAAGATCAGCAGAGGAATGTTCTTATTTTATCCATCTCTTAATTCCTGGAGGTGAAAGAAAACCAGACACGGTACAAAACAGAAAAGCCACATACATACACCCACACCCTCCAACTGAGACCCAATATGAGTAACAACCTATAGTGAGCAAAATATTAATTCCAGGAAAATCAATGACTATTTTGCTATGGGAACAGAATTCTCTCTGAATGCTTGAGCCAGGCTAGCCAGACCTTTTTGCCTGAAGCTGTGAAGGACACATCTTTACCTGAGCATCCAGAGGCACGTTGTACACCTCAGCATCCAGCAGCACAGTGCAGGCACTGAAGGGCAGAGTTTGATTAGCCAAGGTCCTGGCTGCTCGGTAGTGAACACGCAGAACCTCTTGCTCATTAGAGACAATAAGCTTTTCCTAATTAAGATACCAAAATATAAATAAACATTTAGTAAGTTAAGCATTCACAAAAATGTCCACAAATTAAAGCATTTCTTTCTAGGGCTTGCACTTGTGAACAGTGTGAGAAATGGGCTGCTGAAGGTAGGAGGGGTTGTTCTTCTAATCAAATACAAATTTTCAGTTTAATGATGCAAAGAGTGTCCTGTGGATGTCAGAACTGAAAACTTCCTTCTCCTTGGCCCCAGTCTCCACTGATGGCCAAATGTTTCCACTTACTGAGCCAAGTTCTAGTCAATGAGGGTGATGGAAGACAAAAGGTAGGAGAAGCATAGGGTTGGGATATAGGTTTGTGAGTGTTGACTGTATTAAGACTTTTACTCCAGGCACAATGGCCAAGCAAATTGCGGCACAAATATAATTTGCAGGATAAGTTTTTTTTAAACAACATGCAGTAACTCCCTAAATTCACAGCTGGATAAATATTATTTCCTAAACTGAGACAAGAAAAATGTAACTCACTTGACAAAACTTGACTGACAGTAGTATAAAGTGGATTTCATTTGAAGAACAGTCCATATGAGCGAAATAACTATAAATATGCACAATTTTTTAAGACACAGAAGTGTGTTTATATGTGTTTACTGCTCTGCAATAAAACGGCTCTAATTTTTATCAAAATAAAAGAAGGTGGATTATAATACTATATTTCCTGTTTTTCAGAAAAGAGGAAAAAGACCACCTTTCCTTTGGTTAGAATCATAGAGTCTGGGTTGGAAGGGACCTTAAAAACCAAATCCTCCCCTGTGGGCAAGAACACCTCCAACTAGATCAGGCTGCTCAGGGCCCCACACAGCCTGGCCTTGAACACTGACAGGGATGGGGCAACCACAGCTTCTCTGGGCAACCTGTTCCAGTGCCCCACCACCCTCACAATAAAGAATTTCTTCTTAACATCTAACCTAAACCTCTCCTCTTTTGGTTTACAACTGTATCTCTCCTTGTGCTATCACTATTTGCCTGTGTTCAAAGTCACTTTCCCTCTTTTATATAAGTCCCTTTAAATACTGAAATGCCACAATGAGATCTTCCTGGAGCCTTCTCTTCTCCAAGCTGAACCACCCCAGTTCTCTCAGCTTGTCTCCATAGGAAAGGTGCGCCAACCCTCTGATCATGTCTGTGGCCTTGATCTGGACTCACTCCATGCCCTCCTTCTGCTGGGGACCCCAGAGCTGGACGCAGCTACTCCAGGTGAGGTCTCACCAGAGCAGAGTAGAGGGATAGAATCACTCCCCTTGCCCTGCTGGCCACAATTTTTTTAGTTGCAACTGGTTTCTTTCCAGTCAGAACTTGAACCATGTTTACAATCCTTGTGCTTCTTATTTCATATCTAACTTTACACTGAAAATACTAAATTCAAGTAAAACCCCTCCCTCAGCTGGGTTTGTTAATTCAGACTGAAATTGTCAATTGAAAAAGCATCACACTGGGTTTGACAAGGCAGCTCCTTGTACAACAATTTGGAAATCCTTAAGATACATCTGTGTCAGAACGGGGTCCTGCCTGTGCCCACAAGCAATCTGGCTCACAATACTGGCATCTAAAGCTAGGTTGCCAAGGAAAAAGGGCAACCTAAAATAAAGAATACTCCTAAACCAGGAATATTTTCTCTTTTTCTGTGCTCAAAATCAGTGATGCCTACAGATGTAGTTCTAATACAATTTTAGGCATTTTCTGAGCAGAATATTGCAAAATGTGATTTAGTCTTGGAGCCACACGTCTCCTCTCAATAGAGCATTTACTATGCCTTCAATTCTTTTAATTCAGACAATTTGGTTCTGAAGTCTACAACCATCATTAGCTTTCCAAACTACAGAGTGAAGCTTCCTTCCCACTGCCTCTAGGATAAATCTGGAACATAACTCGGAGCAATTAACAGGAAAAAGCTGGTATCTTACCAACTTCAGCATTCTGCTAATAACTGTCCAAACAATTTTCTTCCCCTCTTACAAGTTTCTCTAATTCATAAATTTTGATAGAAAGAAGATTACTTCTAAACATGGTTAAATTGAGAAAAATGCAGTCTGTACATTGAAAAGGCAAAATCCTAAAGCTTAAGTCCAAGACATAAGAAATAAATTAGTCTTACCCTTTCAATACTGTGCTGTAAACGTAGTTTCATCCTTACAACCTCCTGTTGTTTAAATAGTTCCTTAAGTGGGTCCGACAGTGACGGGGGTGGTGTAATCTGTGGAAAAAAATTTTATAAATAGTATAATGAATATGTATTTAACATGTTTAGCACTGTTTATGTGACCTATTAAAAAGACCCAAGAAACAATAAGCAAGGCATTTTAAAAGAAAAACAGATGTTTTTTTACTTTCCATTAATTATGTGAATTTGTGTTTGCAATAAAGGTTTTAAGGATTCCATACCATAAAATTAATAAACTCAAGTGAAAATGGCATTTCAAATTCTTTAGTGCTTTTAATCACTCATTATCAACACTCCATAGCCGTTCTTTTAAAAAGGCTACACTGTAGAATATAGTAAGAATACAACTTGCTTTCAGTTTTAAAGATTCTTCAAAGCACAGCTGTTCATTTTAAGAAGATAGAAACTACCTAGCAAAATGCAAGACCAAAGCAAAAAAAAGTATTGCAAAAAAAAAAAAAGAAACACTTTATATATTCATACAGTGCCAACAGCATTTTATACTGCACAAAAGATAACCAACCATACTCCTAATCTTGTAATCATGCAGAACACAGGCATGCACAAAAAGTAGACTAGAGCCCCAGACAGTGGCTTGAGAAACTGTTTCTTCCTGTCAGTTATTCAAGTAATTTTTTTTTTCAAAACTTATTCCTTAAAAAAGAAAATAATTGTTAAAAATCAAATGGACTTGAGTGATGTATCAATGCCATTACTGAATTGCTATACTATAAACATTTTGTATCTTTAGTCATTAAGAGTAAACAACCAGAATTACTGTCTGCTCTGAGCTGTATGACAAACATTGACAAGGCACCTGGAGCCCTCCTGGTAACTGCAGAGATCAGATGCTTTTTGAGAAGTAACTAATGAACATCTTTGGAGCTTTAAGGCTCCACCCAAAGTTTACTTTTCTTGATGCTAGTTCTGTCTGACAGTTCAGCATGGGTTTTAACAACTGACAGATTTCTAAGAGTAGATACTGCTTTGGAAAGACCCATTCAAACTACATAAACACTACCTACTACCACTGATACTCAAACACCACAGCTCAAACACATCCCTGCAGTTACTATACCCTACCTTAGGCCTAACATAAACATAGTTATTTTCAATAAAATAGATCCTTCAACTGTCAAGAAGTAATAAATCCATTACAGAAATACAGACACATTGTAGATTAAACTACATCATTAGTATCAATCTTGCACCTATACATTCCAGTAACAAAGTGATTTATTTACCAGAAATGCTTGAATAATTATTATATTGGAAAATTATTTCAGGACAACTTTTTCCCAACAGGAAGTTAGCTAATGTCTTTGGAATTAAAGCACATAATGAATAACTAATTGCAGTTTATTTCTTAAATTATTACATGGTATAAAATGACATTCAACTCCTTCACATTTCAAACTAGGAACAGGACACACTCCACTTTTCTCAGTGAAAACAGCTTGGCTCTCAAACCAATAATGTTTATGGCATATGCCATTTTCTATAAAACATCAGTATTAAAAACAAATATATCCCCTATAGTCTAGCTTTTCCTGAAAACTTTGCATTCATGGTACAGTACAACAGTGCTGTCACAGTCTTTCAGTACAATAACAATTGTAAGTAATATCAAGCTTCAATTTTAATAAACTCGAAACATCTCCCAAAATCTCTGTTCTTTTCCTCACAGAGAAGCACACAGAGTAAGAAGTAAGATAGCGAATCTGTCTATAAAAAAGCTTTGGGTTTATGCACCTAAATTTTCCAGAAATAAACATTTCAGAGTTGGCAAACATCCATATCACCCGAAAAATTTCACAGAATCACAGAATAGTCTGGGTAGGAAGGGACCTTAGGGGTCCATCTAGTTCCAAGCCCCCTGCCACATGCAGGGATGCCACCCACTAGGCCAGGTTACTCAAAGCCCCATCCAACCTGGCACTGAACACTTCCAGGGATGGGGCATCCACAGCTTCTCTTGGCAACCTGCTTCAGTGCCTCACCACTCTGACAGTGAAGAAATTTTCCCTAATACCCAATCTAAACCTGCCCACTCTCAGTTTAAAGCCATTCACCCTTGTCCTGTCACTACATTTCAAATATTATAAAATGTGATTCCTTTAAATTTACAGACAGTTTAATTTCACAGAAATAACACTGTAGAAATAACCTGACAAGGAGCTGATCATCTAGACAGCAGACTTGTGTGGACTTCTATTTAAACATGCAGACCTCTGCTTCAGCAGATTAAGTTCGGCCCTGAACACAGATTATGTTCAGACTTGTGTGACACTGACAGGTCTCCATGACCCCAGCCATCTCTACTGCCACTGGATACATCCAAAAACTTGTCGCTCCTGCCAACACCACTTGCCAAAATGCTAGGTTTGTGATTTATGGAATGATCAGTTTTTTCCTCTCTTCTTGAAAACCTGGGAAGAGTGAGCCTCAGATCCTTAGAGTCTGAACACAGCATTTGGGTAGTCACACACCACCTGCTGGAAATCCCAGCATATGAACCAGCACTAGATTCAGACAAAGGAAATTGGTTTCTTTGAGACCAGAAAGTCTAACTTAAAGGTTTTGAGGCAGGAACAGCCAGAGGAGTCTCCAAGACCTTCTAGTCAAAGAGACTGTTACTAAAGAGAACACAAGAACTGTGTAGGGAAAATACAAACACGAAGGTTGGATTGCAAGAACAGAGCATGAAACTGAACACCACAAAAAAAATGGTGCCCTCTGTTTTTTGTATAATCAAAACATCAAACTAGTTCCTTAAAGGCCCACACTCCATACAGAAGAGAAACAAACAGAATTCTTCAGAGAATTCTTTGTTCCCAGTCCGAGAAATGACCCAGAAAAGCCAGACAGAGCTTGGTCTTGTGCCTCTGCTCCACCTCACTTGGAGCCAGCCATCAGAGCAGGTTCGATTGGCAAGAGCTCAAGTTCAAGACATGCTCTCCCCATCTCCTACACACCAAAATCCATCAGCAACTTTCCTGCAGGCCTTGCATGCTTCAAAACAACTATGACTCTTCACTCTATAAATCTTCAGTCCCCATTTGTGCATCCACTCTTCTATGTCATCCAAACAACTGGCCTGCTCTAATGCTCTATTTCATACATTTTGAAAACAAGTTTCTAGTAATATCCCTAAAAACAGATTTTACCACTTGAGTTTCTACAGCAATGCCAGGGAGACTGGACAGAATCCCTTCTACTAGAAGCACATCTGCTAGACAGCCATTGGAGGCTGGCAGTGAATCATCCTGGTACCTCCTCTAAGGACACAATACAGATAAAGATGACTAAACCCCGCAGAACATATGGATGGAACAATCTGAAAGACAACAGAGCCAAGTACAATTGAAATTTACTTGGTTAGAAGATTCAGATTTGTTTCCTTCTATTTTGAACTGACCTGATGTCTCCTACCTTATGTATTTTGTTTTGTATTTGTATTTGGTGAGAGGGAAGCCACAATTCATATGTGAACACCCTCACAGCCTCACGTGATCCAGGCTATAAATTACAATATATAAACAAGGCTGTGGGAACAAAGTTTTAGCACACCATCTCCTGGTTCCCACCTACAGCATGTTTGAAGTTCATCAGATAAACTACAGCGCATCATTAAAATTCCAATGCAGAGAACAGTATGTTACACCAACCATTCTGAGTCTCACAGTGTGAGAGCTGAATATATGGTTTTCACATAGACCTACACAAGGGATATCTGTAACACAGGATAAATTAAAGAAAGAGTATCTACTTTCTACGTACACTGATGAGGCAAAAATTTGGTTAACAGAGAATCATTAGAGAATTGAAGGCAAAAACTGTAAAACAAACTCCACAAAAAGGTAGTTTTACAGTTGCTTATTAAATTCTGCATTATAGGTGTAACAACATGTTATTAATATTTCACCATTTCAGAGAGACTAAGCCTACCCTTTATTTTCACTTTGATGGACAATGTGTAAAATAAACAAACACTCATTTCTGAAAATGAAGTGATCCTTGGTTTAGCAATACTCCTTTTTATGGCATTTGTAATGGGAATTATTATGACTGTGATTTTCAGTAGTGCCAAAATAAAATTATTAAACTGTGTACACAAGCAAATTCTGCCAATAAGTTAAATCTGAACTACTATTAATTTTTAAACAGTATCTTTTTTTCTGAAAGGAAACATGAAAAGTTTGATCAAAATTGTACATTCACACAAGTGACAGTAATTAAATAAAACCATCGCACTGGAGATTTTTCAGACAAACAAAACTGAATTGCTTAGAGCATCTTCTTATTTAGAACAAAACTCATGCTTTTTCTTACACTTTAATTCTAATGAAAATAACCATCAATTTCCTAATAATTTATTTTGGCTTCTCCGAATTTATCTTTTTCCTTTTTGCTTCCAGGAGCTTGAAAAAAGAAGTTCCACCTATTGTCTCTACATCTGTAGATTAGCAGGACCATCAAAGTATATACAAAACAATTAACTGTTTAAAACATAATTATCATCAGAACATGTATGTGCAGAGAATCAAACCAGAAATCTAAATGAGACAAAAATCAGTAACTGTAATCCTTCATTTATATATTTACATTTTTATTAACTTTTATTTTAAAGAGGGTTTTCTTTTCAACAATTAATTAAAAGCCATTGAGTATAGGAAGCAGACATACAGCTCTGATATTTTCTGAACCTCTTATCCGAGATTTTGCTCTCCAACACCTAAATTTATTTTCATTAACTGCAGAGTCCCTATTATACACAGCAACAGAGACAGGAAGGAATTACAAGGCAGTGCTTTAATATCAAATCAGTAACTCTGCCCACCTTACGGTGTCTACACACATCGGCATTTATGACAGGGAATTGAATTCTATTCCTCAGGTAAGAGACAGGCCAGGGAAAAATATATGCCATGCTTCCCTACTTACCACTTATCCCAAATTAAGCACTGAAGTGTGATGCCAAAGCAGTAAGCTGTAGCTTGGAAACAATATGTATTTGACCAGCAGCAGCTTTAAAAAAAAAAAGGAATCCACACCTCTGGTGATAAAGACGTTACAGAAGCTGCAACAGCTACTGAGAAAGATTTGTAGACTTCGGAAGGCTGACAGCCTGGTACATTGTGGCAAAGCTTACCATACCCTGGTTCACTTACAGATCTTGTAAAAGGCTCATCTTACCCATATCTTTCCTCAGACTGTAACTGGCCTACTAATTCCAAAAAAATGAGAACAGCTTGTACAGAGAATTATGAGTAGCTGCATAACAAAGCAAACATTTTTAAATTCACACATTAAACTTCTATTATTGCTTCATCAAAAAAATCCTCAACTCTACGGGAAAAATCTAAAGCTTTTTTACTTTCAAGTGAGGGTGAGTTATTTTAGATGAGCTGACATAATAACTTGTCCATTCAGAAATGGAGAGCTTGTAACTAAACAAGTGACTCTGAACCACAGAAGTTCTTCAGTAAAAAGAAAAAATCCTTGACATTATTTAATAAAATTATGAATACTTTAGATTGATGGATTCTAAGAGCCTCTTGGCAGGACACTGCAGATTTCATCTGCTGCTTTTGAGATAGCTGGCAGGCGCTCTTCTACTTAAAACATTTGGTGATGGACTTAGCATTTTGAAGCACAGCACATCTACCCTCCTCCAAATGAAACAGCTTTGACTAATTAGCTTTAATGAAATTATTGACAGCAGAAACTCAGAGAAGCTCTCAATAATTGACTTCACTTCTGAAAGACTAGGCTTTACATACTTTGAAATTTAGTATTTGTCTGTGTGCCTTTGACAGGTGTCATACATGGTTTGTCTTACAGTGACTGTGAAACCACTGTTTGTAGGTTTGGGGCTTTTAAATATGCTATTAATCAGTATAAATTTGACATATGTCAACTCACTGTTTTCAGCAGAATATTCAGAAGCAAGTTAGGAAGAATATGGAAGTTACAAAAACAAAAGCAAAACATGCCTTTCATTGCACTGTATATTGAAAGACCATGTTACTTACAGTTGGGATGCATATCTTGCTCAAGGGATTTCCATCCAGCAGGTAGGAGCCATTGAAGGTCACATATTCATCGTAATATTGAGGTGCCTGAGGAATAACACTGCACAGCAATTTACGCTTCTCTTCTATTTTCTTCCTTATGTGCAAGTATTCAAAATAGGGGTTTGCTCTCTCAGAACTGTATGGCTGAATCTCTTCAAGTTTCAAAGAATCAACAATAGCTGCCAGTGACTGCTGGGTCTTCTCCTTGGCCTGCAGCAAAGAAGGGTTCGCTTGCACAGGTTGAGGCACACGTGACACCTTCCTTTTACGTGGATGATGTACCTGAGCATCATCATCTTCAGTTAATCTAATTCTTGCTTTCATAGATACTGATGATTCAGACTCTTTTTCTGATGTTTGTGTGCAGCCAAGAGGATTCTGCTTGCCCTGGGTAGCAAGCAAATTTGCTCTGTTCCTCGTGATTCTTTGAGGTACTTCTTGCTGTTCCATCTTCTGATCCTCAGCAACTTCTTCTACTTTAACTATTTGGCTGTATTTATGCACCTCTTCCAGTGTAATCTGTTGTGAACTATTTTCCAAGCTGGATAGAGAGGAGTACTGTGGTGGATTATCTGCCAACACATTTTCTCTGTCTGCAGTGCAGGGGCTTTTATTAAGCAATTCATTTGTAATTCCCTTTGACACTCCTGAACTTGGTTCACAGAGATCAGCATTGGCTTTACTATCAACCACATGCATAGAGCCCAACCTTTCTTGTTGGTCTTTTTCATTTCTAATATCTGAAGTATCTGCTGTGTTACCATCCACTTCACTTAGGGCATTCTTACAAACAACTTTACTAAATGCACAGGAATTCACATTTAACTGTGAACTGCTATCACTTTCAGGAGTATCTTTCTCTAATGGTACCCCTAGTAAATCATTCACCCTTTCATAGCTCTGTGAAACATCCTTTGCAGAGCTCTCAGGATACACAGTAATGGGTGCATCAGTCTTCTTAATGTTTGAAGGGAAGAAAGCATTTTCCAACTCTCTGGTACTGGCAGTGTCTGTATCCAAAGCAGAAGTTGCAGTCTGAACTAGATTTTGCTGCTGTACAAAAGATGAATCTTGACTGCTAATGCCCGGTAAAGAAATGTGTTTTGAAACAACTGGCTGGATAAGTAAAGAACAAGGCGATTGTGAAGGCAAAAATGATGTGGATTCTTGAGAACTTGAACTTCCCTTAATTTCAGCATGCTGAGGCAAAAAATCAGATACCTGTTGCTCTTTAAACATTCTGCTTTCAGAATGATGCACTGCTGTAATGCTTTTAGCATCTTGCTCTGATACACCACAACCTGAGTTGCTAAACTCATAGTTTAATGAATTAAGTCTGTCAAAAGGCACATCCCATGGTTTGGTTTGCTGAGCCACATCACTTTGACTGCATGGCTCCAAATGCATGTCAGAGTCTTCTGAAGGGCTCATCTGAGCAATATCTCTAATGGTACCTGTCCCTGTTGTTGCCTGCTTGTTGCTAACAGCTCCATTTGGAGATGATGTGAAGTTTGACTGCAGAACAGTCACAGTGTTTTGAAAATCTCTTTCGAGTGTGCTGCACGGTAGTTCTGGTTTAGGAGAAGTGCTACCGTAAGTCTGAACTGACGGCAGAGCGGTCTGGTTGCTTTCTTCTGATGTTCGAGGCTGTTTGCTGTGTTCAGAAACTGCAGCAGGCATGCTGCATCTTCGAACCTCTGTAACAGGCCTGCACTCATTTAAAACCAACTTAACATCTTCAACAGATGATGATCTAACATACATTTGTGGGAGTCTGTTCGTGAAAGGCGGCTTAATGCGATCTGGCAACTCAGCAAGACCATCGGCCTCTTTTTCCACAAGGGCTGGTGATTTGGCACTTGCCAAAAATGGTGACTGTGAAAAAGACATTTGGGAATCAGAACCTTCTGGCATGAAGTCCGAATCATATTCGATTACGGGCCTTGGAGTAGTTACTGTGGTATGGCAAGAATCCTCAGAGCTTGCAACAGAAACCATGGACACTGACCTGGAACTCAGCCCCAGCTTTTCACTTTCTGATTTGGGAGATCTATTTAAATTATCTAAAGCCAAAGAAGGCTTTGCAACATAGACACTTCTCGTATCTACTGACTGTGATCTATTACTGGTAGCATCTTTCTGCTGTTTTTCCTTCATACAAACATCTGGCAACTCTGAACTTTTTGAACGAATCAGTTCTTTGCCTTTTACTTCAGTTAATGAATGTTTGGGTTTTTCCTTCATTTTGTTATGTTCTAAACAAGTGCGATTTTTCAAACGTTCCTTCTCTTTCTGTTTTATTTTTTCTTTATGCTTTCTATGCCACTGCTCTATTTCCAGATCTTTAAGGCTAAGCATTCTTTCAAAACTAGTTTGCATTAAATCATCATTGACCAATCTTTTTTCTTTAGGCCGAGCATCCTTTGGTGCAGGGACTGGCTTAGGTTTAAGTTTCTCATGTTCAAGTTTTAGTTTAAGCAAACTGCTTTGATGCAGTTTATCTTTATGTTTGTCTCTCTCTTTGTATCTGTCTATATCTTTATCTTTTTTATCTTTCTCTCTACCATCTGGAGTTTTCAACAAATCATCTTTGGGTTTTTCTTTCGAAGATGACAGTTTGTCATGAACTGTTTTATTACTTTCTGTAATACTGCATCTCCTTTCCTCTTGCACATGTTTTGAGTTTGCAAATGATGAGGTCTCCTTGTCTTTGGATTTATCTTTTTTTTCCAATTCTTTTTCTTTAGTTCTATTTTTTTCTGATTTTGTATACTCAGATTCTTTTTCAGACTGTTTGACTTTTCTTTCAGTGCAGTGTTTTTCTCTGCTTTCAACCCAATGTCTATCTTTATCAGCCTTTTCTTTATCATGCTTCTTATCAGTTTTTTCTTTATTTCTTTCCTTGTCATCAACTTTTTTAAGAGCACCCATGCTTTTTACTTTATCATTTTCCTTATGGCACCTTTCTGCTTGCTGAAAACTGGACTTCTCCTTTGCTTTTTCTATATTTTCATTGACTTCTGCTTTTTCTTTCTCCATTTTGTATTCATGCTTTAACTTTTTCTCTTTTTCTCCATGTTTTCTTTCTATCTTTTCAATATCTTTTTCTTTGGCTGAGAATCGCTTTTCTGTCTTTTCTTTATTTTCCTTTAAATTCTTTTCCTGCTTTTCAGTGTCTGTTTCTATTACATGCACACTAGCCACCTCGTCTTTAACACCAAAACAGAACAATTCAATATCCTTATCTGCAAGCATAACTTCTTTTTCTTCTTTTGTATCTTTTATTTTTTCATCCTTGAGAAACTTTTCATTTTCCTTTTTGTTCTTATCTTTTTCTCTCTCATCTTTAGTACTTCTCTCTTTCTGGAACGGTCTCTCCTTAACTAACTTATCTTCTTTTGCCACAGCCTTTTCGAGCTTTGATTTTCTGTCTGAAGAAAGAGATTCATTTTCTGTATTCAACAACATATCATCATTTTCATCACTTTTGAAAAAGTTCTCTTTCCAAAATTCTCTGTCAAACTCAATACTTCTTTGAACCTCTTTATGTTTGTGTTTCTCTCTCTCCCCATCTTGTTCCTTTTTGTGCTTTTCCTTTTCTCTCTCTTTGTGCTTTAATTTATGCTTTTTAAGTGTTTTACCATCCTTGTCAATTTTTCTCAAAGTATACTCTGAATTCTCAAATGTTGAGCTATTATCTTCCTCTTTAATTTTAGGACTAGATTTTTCACCAAATTCCAAGTGAAAATCCTTTTGGTGGTGCTTGCTTTTTTCTTTGTGCTTGCAAGATTTGCCACTAGAACTTTCTACCAGATAATCGGAATCAGTGTTGTGATCATACCGAACTAATTCCGACTGCAGTGTTATTTCAGAACCTCCTGGTGATAAGCAAGTTTTGGTGTTTTCTTGCTTTAATGGTGTTGACTGCTTTTCACTTAACCCACAGGGATGCTTTGGAGATTTTCCAGCAGTGATATGGAATAGATGTAAAGAAGAATCTTCTTTTGAGGTGAAAGACTTCTTAAAGGTTTCTTCCTCTCTAGCTTTATCTAAAGAATCTAACCCAGAAGTAGCTATATTTGTTACTCTGGCGTTTTCTTTTTCTTGCTTTACTTCTTGATTCTCTTTATTTTTGCTCTGATTTTTTACTTTCCTTTTAACTTTGCCCTTTTGCTTGTGTTCATTTGTAACCATATATTCTTTCTTCACTCTGACATCAGAATTTGATGTCTCTGAAATAGAGCAAGGAGGGATTATCTTCTTGTCCTGAAGTATTTCTTCATCTGAACTTTCAGAACTTGAATACAGAACTCTAGACAGTTTCTGCTTTTTGCTTTTGAATGATTTTGAAAAGACAACTTTTTCTTGTTTCACAAATAAGCTGGTCTTTTCAACTTCAGTCTCATCTTCTTTCCTTGGGTCTTTTCTAAGAATATGTTTGTCATCGATCATTTTTTTCATTTCATCTTCATCATCATCTTTAAACTCATATTCATCTAGAGCAGATGGAGGTGGTGCCTTACTAGGGACCGTTTGTTTGCTGTTGTTGGCTACTGAGTCCTTTTCTGCTTCTGAATCAACATTCCCATCCACACTGGAAGGATTTACAGATGGAGCTTCTTCAGAATCTAGAGTAAGGAAACCAAACAATTGAATACTGATGGGACACTTGTCACACTTCAGGACAAATGAGTTCAGTTCAGCAGTCCCCTCTTTACAAAAGAAAAAAGAATAAAACCTACCTTAAACACACAACAAACCTTCTCACTAGTATTAAGCTTTTTAGGCGAAAACAAAAGGTCATGAAAACAAAGTTCTTCCCTCCCTTCATGTCTCTCACTTAGGCACGTTAAAGTACTAATAACATAGTTAATTAACATAGTTAATAATAGCAATGCACTTTCAATTTTGGAAACCTCACCTATTGTGCATAATTCCTGTATAGCCTGACTCTTTCTCAAGGACAATACCCTGCACAGGCAGATTGCTGAGGACTGTTGCTAAACAGTAAAAGGTTTCTATTAAACATATGCAAAAATATTTGTCTTAAGATTAATGATCTCACCAAGCTGAAGTTGATTCTGGGAAGTGATGACACAACTGCTCCTTAGAACAGACAGACCATGCACTGTATTTCAGGCTATTCTAATGCAAAAAAGTTAACACTATATCAAAACATAGGGCAATATGAATTTTTTTTTTCTTGAAGTACAGAGAAACTTAGAATAGAAAACATTCCTAGAGGGGTGGATTTTATTTATTTGTCTGGGAAAGAGAAACCAATTTTTACAATCATGTGACATGATAGTCTTCTTCATGTGCTTTTCACAGATCACAGAATGGTTGAGGTTGGAAGGGGCCTCTGGAGATCATCCTGTTCAACCCACCCTGCTCAAGCAGGGACACCCAGAGCTGGTTGCCCAGGGCCATACCTAGAAGGCTTTTGAGTATCTCCAAGGACAGAGACTCCACAGCCTCCCTGGACAACCCACTGTGCCACTGCTTGGTCACTTTCACAGTGAAAAAAATGTTTCCTGCTGTTCAGAGGGAACTTCCTGTGTTTCACTGTGTGTCCATTGCCTCTGGTTCTGTCACTGGGCACAACTGACAACAGCCCAGCTCTTTTTTCTTTGCACCCTCCCCTCAGGTATCAACAAGATTCCCCTGAGCTTTTCCTTTTCCAGGATATTTATCATCCTCCTGGCCCTTCCCTGGACTCTCTCCATTCCCTCCTGTACTGAGGAGTCCAGAGCTGGACCCAGCACTGCAGCTGTGGCCTCACCAGTGCTGAGCAGAGGGGAAGGATCACCACCCTCAATCTGCTGGCAATATTCCTCCTAATGCAGCCTGGGACACCACTGGCCTTCCTTGTAGCAAGGCCACATTGCTTGCTGGCTCATGGTCAAGCTGGTGTTGTTCCACATGACCGAGGGCCTTTCCTGCAAAGCTGCTTTCCCAGCTGCTCAGATCCCAGCTTGCACTGCTGCTTGGATGGTTGCTCCTCCAAAACTGCAGGACTTTGTACTTCCCCTTGTTGAACTACATGAGATTCCCATGAGCCCATTTCTCCAACACAGTGAGGCTCCTCTGGATGGCAGCACAAGCCTCTGGTGCACCACTCACTTCACCTTAGTAAGAACTCCCAGCTCTGTGTCATTAGGAAATTTCCTGATGGTACACTCTACCCCAGCCATTAATGAGGGTGTTAAACAGGAGTGGACACAGTATTGATCCAAGGCACACAGGCAGTTACTGGCCTCCAAATAATCTTTGTGCCACTAATCACCACCCTTCTGGCCTGGACATTCAGCCACTTTTCAATCCACCTCATTTCTTTTACCTAAAAGATTCTGAATTGCTGAAGATTCTGTGAAAGCCAAATGAAAAGTTCCTGTCTGGCATTCAAGTAAGTTACTAATGGTCAAGAATCTTTTGCTTCTGAGGAGGCAACAATTTCTGTGCTCCAAGAGGTGTTACATACTCCTCAATCTGCAGAAATACAGGAGGGGCCAAGAATTACTGCCTCCACTTAAGCAAGTTAATTACCTGGTCGCCCACAGAAACGAGTGATTCCCCCACTGGCAGGGACTTTTCTACACTGAGTAACTAAGTTACACTCATGTGAAACACTGACTCCTGACTCATCCACTAAAGGTGGGAAATAAGTGAATTTGGGGATATTTTTCACCATGAAAACATCTCAGAAAACACACTGTATCATAACAAATACAGTATTTTCCTCTCTATCTTTCTCTGGTAAAACCACCATTCTGATATAGAGTTGATTTGCAAAGTGGGAATGGCTTATTAAAGACAGAGAGAAAAGTTAAAAAAAAATTAGAATATAAATTTCAGGTAATTCAATTACCTGAAAAATTTAACTATCTACCTCTAAAAATAGAAGACAACCTTAGCAATATCAATTGTTACCTGGAGCAAATCTTTAATATCTAAGACTACGCAAAAGACTAAAGCCACTTAACCTCATGATGATGCTTTTAAATATGAAATTAAATAGCTGCTTTTACCTGAGCAACTGTCCTCATCATCAGAGATGGGCACCTCTCTTTTCAACAGCATTTCCAATTCTTCAGTTTCAGCAACATCAACAGGTCTTTCCCCGTGCTTATTGGCTTGAAATGGATTTCCACCATGTCGAAGCAAGAGCTTCACAATCTGCAGCATTAAATAAATTAACTTTTAGGTTATCCACAACATATTACTTGACCAATATAAAAATCCCCCGTTGCACACAAAATGTGAGTAATATGATATGCAATCCTAAGTCCTATCTTGACACTGAGACTGGAAAGCAAGACTTCAGCAACTAAAATGCAAAGTCCAGGTAGTACATACATAGTGTGCTCTGTAAAGGAAGTGAAGGGGAAGACTAGGGACAGTTGTCCTCTGTTAAACAGACACAGCATCCTTTTAAAGGAAGGAACAGAGGCCTTTTGTTCTTGCTGTTCTAGCATTTCGTTACACAATTCATCTGGTTCCCCACCTTCCAGGCTCTCTAGTCCTCTGCACTTGATTCACCCTCTTGCTTCAAATTTTATTGGACTTAAATAAGGAACAGATAAAGTTTTACAAGTTGCAGCACTACTGGTTTCCACAGCAGTTCCAAAAAGCCCTGAGAGAGATCCAAGTATCTTACTGGAGTAACAAATCACCCACCCCTGCATCTGCCTGCAATAAATCAAAACCATCGACTTCTCCATCATCAAGGGCAACAACTTGTTAATGTTACAGTGATACAAGGCCACTGCATTTTCAGCACAGTGTCCAGTATTAATTACTCTTTTTGGTAAGAATGGGGAAAGTCAGCAGATGGTGATACCTTAACAGGAAGTTTCAGAATTATTCTGGTACATGATGTCAGTGAGATGGCCTCAGGTACCTGTACTGATACCAGATAAGCAAGAGGTTCTGTTTCCCAAGACTCTACTACAACTCCATGAAAGCTTGATCTAAAGACCCAAGATCTTTGTTTAGATACTGATAAAAAGTAGTTACTAAACAGTTAATAAAATTCCCTACAGATTATCATAATTAATTTTTCTAGTTTTTCCAGAAAAACCTTTCAAACTGAACATCTTGTTTGGAAGGTGTATTTGATTTAAGGATGTATTCTATCTTTTGCTTTATACAACAGATCGCACACACAGTAATGAAATAAAAGAGATACAAAGGAAAAGCAGAGTCATTTCTGCATCTTATTTGAAGAAATCAAGAACAAATTTAAAAGTTAATGTAAAACACCTACAAAGCTCCATTTACCTTCTCCACTAAATGCTGATTAGTAAATTTAAAAAAATAATAAGAATATATACATCAATTCTCTATTTCAATGCCATAAATAGTATTTAAAAATAAATATAGGCTATATACCTTCAAATATTTATAAACATGTATGTATGTATAATATACACATATCCACAGTATACTGTTAGGAGACATTTTTCTTTTGAGAATTCTATACAGCAAAAGTTTCTCAAAAAAAGTCACTCAAGTCCTTATTTACTAAGAAAGTAAAGGTGAAACTTTAAAATATTTAAGAAAACAGATACTGGTAGAAAATATATGGCAATAGAAGTCAGATGAAACAAAGACAATCAGAACAACTTTAGGACGCTCCCAGAACAGCAGAACTACAAAACCATACAACTGCAGTGAGGACAGTTAGAATTTGTTTTGAAGCTTCAGCATTTCAAACCACCTATTTTTCCCACTCCCACTCTCCCAGAACACTCACATTTCTATGCCCACTGCTAGCAGAATCATGAAGTGGGGTATCATCATCCAAGCCCTGCGTGTTCACATCTGCTCCCGCTGCTATCAGAACTTTAGCAACATTGTAGTAACCAACATTACAAGCTTCATGCAGTGGTGTCCAACCTAGAATGAAGAATGGTAGGTTTAAGACTGAAAGATCAGAGATTTGCTGTTTCATTCCTGTGCTATAGATCTCTATTGCCTCCAAACACTTCAAAACATACTCTCACATACAGTACTTAGCAGAACAGCAATACCTTCTGTCTGATGAAAAACTCATGCTTTATCAACTTTAAACCTCACATCAAATTCCAAGTTTTTCTGAGATTAAACTAAACTCTGAAATCACAAATTAAATAGTAGAACACAAAATCTGGCACAAAATGCCCAGGCTAAACACGTTAGAGATTCTTTGACTAGCACACATTTGAACTGTGCCAGGTGTATATATAAATAATATTACTATAAATGGGAACAGTTTGAAAACCACAGTATTGGAAACAGTAAGTATGGAAAATCACCATAACCAGCGCTCCTTTAGAGTTACTGAACATGTACCAGGAATTGCATACTTAGCAGCTAGATAATAAGCTATTAATAAATAGTGGCAGAGAACTTATTCCTGATATTTCCCAGAAGACTAGTCATTTTTCACAATTTTGATTTCCACAAGTTCAGTACTCATTTTCTGTAGCAGAGCGTCAACTGAAGATCACAACCCACACAAGCTATGTTCCTTACCTCAATTTTCACTCCCCAACTTGATGACTTCTACTTCATAGCTGACCTGATCTGCTGTTGATGCCTTCTGAAAGCCCAGATCTGGGGAGGCATTAAACTTTGGCTTCCAACATTACCAGCAGAAAAGTTTATTCATGTTAACTCTGTGTCTAATCACTAGCAGTCTGGTACATCCATTAAGTGGAGGTACAGGAAACCCCTAACTTATCTAATCCCTCAGTAATGGGATTTCTCACTTTCATCTTTTACTCAACTTCCAAGCTGCCACTCACTTAGATTTTAAAAAAAGCTAAAAAAAAAAAAGCTAAAAAAAAAAAGAAAAAGGGAGACAAAGAAACAAAGCTTCTAAGTTATTCTAGAGCAAAAGACTTCTTTTTGTTCTTCATACACTAAATTTCCTCTTCAATCATCACTTGGGTTACTCACTTCCAGCACTGTCTGGCTACCACCTCCTTCTTTCCATTTTCTTGTCATTTGCCCTTTTCACACTCACCCAACATGATAACACTCTTCTGCTCTCAGCCCTTATTTTTCACTGTGTTGTATGGCTTTGCTTTTCTGTCCTTTCACAATGTCCAGCCTGCCAACTCTAGTGCTGGCTTGCTGTCAATATCTGTTTCCTTTACTCTTGTTCTCACACGGCAGTATCATTCTGGCAGATATCCCATGAGCAGGGTTACTTCCTCCATTACTAATTCATTTTCTGCTCCTTTAGTTCTGCCAAATCCTTAGCTAAAAAACTCTAATTCTCTCAGCTACACTGCATCCAAAATTCCTGCTTTTCTCCACTCATGACTCACTGCTTCAATCCTCCACCTCTTCTTGACTTCTCCCTCTGCACAGTATTTTGAAGTTCAGCCATCTCTGCTTCTCATGTTGGATTACCAATAGAAAAATATCTCACTTCATCCTGAACAGCTCCTCCAGAATTTTGAATGAAGTCTCCAACGACTTGTTTCCAACTGATTCTCAGAACCAGCTCTCAGGCATTGCCCTCTTCCTTTCATCTGCCTTTAAGTATCTGCACTAGGTCAGACTGGGATGAAGCTAAGAAGTTAACTTCCTTCAGAGCAGCCCATACAGTGTGGTGCATTGCATTTGAGGCTACACCACTGCTCACAGCACACCGGTGTTTTGGCTGAACAGGGCTTGTGAAGTGTCAGGGTTTTCTCTCTCCCCCCTCCTGCCCAAGAGGTTGGGAGGGGACATAGCCAGGGCAGCTGACCCAAATGTGTATTCCATACCACAGGATGTCATGTAATAAAAGCTCAGAGAAAGGAGAAGGAAGGAGGGTTGTTTGTACGTAATGGCATCTGTTACACCTGCTGAGGCCCTGCTTCCTGGGAAGGGACTGAACACCTGCCTGATGACAGAAGTAGTGAATGACTTCCTCTTCTTCCTTTGCTTGCACATGGAGCTTTTGCTTTTTTATTAAATGGTCTTTAACTTGACCCACTAGGGCTTTTTTCCATCTTGTTTTCTCCCCATACCTTGTTAAGGAAGGGAAGTAAGAGAGCAGCTGGGATGGTGTCTGGCAGCCTATTAAGGTCAACCCACCACATCTCCTCTTGAAGGGTTTCTATTATTCTCCCAGTGATTTCTATGGGCCTGTCTTCCCCTGAACCTCCCCCTCCTTTTCTAAAATTGTTCCTGTCAACAAGTTCTTCTCATCTCCTCTCTCAACTTCTTTGAAGATCTCACAGTGCTCTACTTCTGCCTGTTTTCTTCTCTTCCTCTACATGCTAGTCTCAGGCAGCTTCATGTTCAAATACAAATTCAGCTACCCTCTTCAAAACCAAGAAATTACCAATCTATTTCTTACCTAAAGTCAAGACTTCAGTTCATCTCATTAATATTTTCTCTTGATGTCAAGTTTGAGCTGACAACTAATTGTGTTATATAGTTCTTAGTTGCTCCCACAGGGACCTGCTACCTCAACTCCTCCGAACCATTCCCACTGAGAACATTTAATTCAGACCCATAAACCAAAACCCATAAACCTAAAAATATTGTATATGTTACAACTTAACAAAACTCATCAGTCATTGCTGAAATCACAGCAAATACTGATGTATCAAAGCTATCATTCATACAGCAGGACTAGATGACAAATGCAACCATACCACTCTCATCTGCCTCAGTGCGTATGAGCTGTCCCAGTGAAGAGGGTGCACATCACAGTGCACTCCACCTTCACCATTACTACACTTTGCATCTCCTCACATAGCCCACAGTCTCACTATTTGACTCTGTTCAGCATAATCCTACCCAGTTCAGCAAGTGTGCACAGATTTCTGTAAACATCTACAGTGCAAAGGCTCTGGGCACAACAGAAACCTCTAGGTATTAATATATTGTTCTAATAATACACTGTGTACTATAGGGTCCCAATACTACCACTGCCACTGGAAACAAAAAACATAATTTTGGGAATTTCTATGGTGGTGTAATTTTTTCATTTGCATACAACATGAACTGAAAGGAAAGCTCTGTTAACAACTTCAGTGTTACTTTAAATTTATACAGTTAAGAGTACTCATATTAACTTACCTGCAAAATCTTTTACATTTACATTTGCACCCAATCTGATTAGCTCCTTGACCTGTTTAACATCCCCTCGAATGGCTGCCATATGTAGAGGAGTTTCCCCTCGTTCATTTCTCTTGTTAACTTTGTCTTTTTGTCTTGAAGAAGAGGTTGGAGTTTTCTTTTGTGTTGGTGTTGTTTGCAAGGAATGATTTAAGGTGGAATCTATAAAACAAGTTTTTAAATGGTCACTATTAATTAAAATGCAGTGAAGTAGAAAGACTGTCAACACTTGCCTTCACAGATGACAATGACCAGTGAATAATTATAATTAAATAAAAGACATTTCACCCTTCACATGTATCAACACAATGCTGAAAAAGGGCATTTTGCAAAATATTACTATTTTAAGCAAGTTTCTAGGACAGATTAAGTCTATCCAAACTACAAGGTTCACATACTCTGGTATAAATTCTGCTGAATCAAGACAAGGTGCGATCATGCTGATCAGTATTGACCCTGCTTTCCCTTACTCCAGCAAAATTCCACTATATTCTTATGTAGTGGGATGCCAGTCTAAGGAATTACAACCTGCGTATTGTACTACATACAAATCCTCAACTGTACCAACACAGCTGGAGGGACTGGATAGTTCCTTAAGGAAACACAGCCATTTGCTTTTAAATACCAATTTTGTAAGAAATTTACACCTGTAGAACATATAAATGCATAAAGTTTTTTTTAAAATACAGCTGGACCAAGGACTGTTTGAAATGGTGAATTAAAACCAAGATGTCTCCCCTCTCCCATTAAATGGTACCATTTCCTCCTAAATTAAAATCCTGCTCCAAAGTGAGACAATAAGATAATAGTTAAGCTTCAATAAAAGAAAGGAAAGAAAGCATTTCAGGCTTTAAATAATCCATACAAAACAGTGTCCGAGAGGCAAAAATAATCAAAGGAAGAAATTTTCAATTTTTACAGCTATCATAATGCAAAGCTTTTCACATAAATACAGAAGATCAAGAATTTTTCATCAAATTACTCATCCAGGTGAAATAAATTTTAATGGAAGTATGAATAATTTAAAATATGTGAAAAAAAAAAATCAAAGATTGTTGAAAAACATCAGTGTTCCGTATATTCTGACTAGGACAGAATTAAACAGGCAGGAGGGAGAAAACTGTTAACTTTGTAAGATCACCTGGACTGTTGTCTCTTGCTGTCATCTGCATGAGAAGTGCCATCTGTTTGCGCTCTGACAGAGGGTAACCAAAAAGGATGCTAACCGGTGCTGATTTCTTATTCCCAGCATCCTTCTTCATTTTCTTTTTCTCTGGACCTTCCTTCTCTAGAAACAGGAACATTTCAAGACTCAAACTGCTGTTCCATCAGAATATTTTTCTAGAAATAAAACCATCCTCTTAAGGTCTGTAAACTCAAGATTGGTGGCAGGTGATGAAAAACAGAAATTACACCTCTAACTTACTGCATTTGCTTTAGTGTTGGTTACCTGCTCTAATCAGATTAGGATAATAAGCTACTGAGATAAAGCACTTAAAGCTGTAAGTAGGATTACCAAAAAATTCTAACAGATGAAAAACCTGTTTCACAGAAGGAATGCCAGGTATGTCACAACTTTAATTCTCAGAGATTAAAGTCAGGAACTTAAAATTTCTGTAAAATCAGCTGGTCAGCTTTCAGCACTGAATACAGATCTGAGACTATGCTCTGTTCTACTTCTCTCAAGACATCATGTTATAAATTAGGAAAAGACTAATATTGGTATCTGCTAAATAATTGGTTAAAAGATTGTTTCTCTCAAACTCATCTTGTTATTTTATCTTAAAGCAATTTCTTCTCCAGAATTCATATCCTTCAAAAATATACAGCTATTTTATATACATAACTTCTTTGCTTTTATCAATATTTACAGAAGCTGTTTAATATTTCATCTCCAAGTTTTAAACCCGGAGCCAAAATTACACATCTGAGTAAACACATCAAAAACAAAACTCACACCAAAACCAAGAAACCCTGTCATCTGCAAAAGCAGAAAACCTTAAAACAGAGGACTCCACCGAGAAAAACTTCACTGACCTTCTGTAGAGAGGTAAAAATTAGGACCTTAAGTCCCTTTGAGGTTTGTAGTTATCTTTTCACTTTCTACCGTAACTGCCTTCTTTCTTGCTCCATTTGTTTCTGCTCAACTCACCTTCTGCCTTCCTAGCTTTCTCTAAATCTCATTTTCTAGGCCTGATTACAGACACAAGCTCTGGTAATGCAATGCTCTTGAGGCACAGGAAGGAACATCGACAGTTCTTATCTTGAATTCTATACTGACCCATAGAAACACACGATTTTACAGGCTAAACAATTGCAAGCAAGGGTATTTTAAGAATGGAAAGCTACAGACCTATGTACATATTTTAGAAACTTCTATAAATTTATCCATTGTGTTTAAAAAGGAAACAAGACCCCTTTTACAAAACCAAATGATGATTTTTTTTCCTAAACTGCAGGCAACTCACAGTTTTGACTATTTAAAAAATTAATTCAATATCCAAATCAATACTATTTGTGTTGTGCTCTATTGCTAAAAACATCTGCATAGGAAAATCAAAAAACCCTTCACAATAAAATTAGACTTTCAACTTTTCACTGCAAGTATGTTGTTCTCTCTGTAAGGATAATGTTCAGCATACGCTTTATTGACAATTTAGTACTTCCATTAAAATAACGTATTTCAGATTGACCAGCATCATCAGCTGTTTGTTAGTATATGCTGTATATGTATTTACTGTTACATGTACTGTATATGCAGTATTTACTGTTCATGATTCTTTCCTCGAAAAACACATTTATCTTAATTCTGAATTATTCCTTACAGTTTTATAGCTATTTTTGTCTTGAAAAAATAATATATCAAAAGAGATTAAATAAAGCTTTTGATTATCTAGCTTTTACTCTTTTATCCATTGGGGTTGTCTGGGATTTTTGGGTTTTGCCTTTTTTTTTTGATCAGCACAATTTACTCCTGTCTCATGTTCAGTGCTGCATTTCAGTGGTGAGGTAAATTACTCTTCTGTTACACTTTATTACAGTGTTCGTAAAGCATTTCTAGATTTTGCCAATTTAAAGCACCAGATAAGAAATAAGAACACAACTGTTCTCACAAGTTATACTGTAATTATGCACTTACTACTCCAAAAAAGAGACACAGTTTTATTAAAATGGATATGAGACTTCATACATGTTTACAGTAGTGTGGTGGTATAACTTATATCAAAACTTCCCAGCATAAAAGGGGGGGCGGAATCGGAAATGAGGTATTCCAGAGCAGTTACTACAGCTTCCGCCTCCAAAAAACTCATAAAAACTCGGTGAGCACCTGAAGAAGCTCTCTTTTCGGCTTCCGGTGGACTGGCAAGACGTGCCTTTCCTCTCCCCCCTTGCACCGTGCTGGTGCAGAGGGGGGAGGGGGGGGGGAGAA
>VZTZ01039456.1:266392-297332 GCA_013400955.1 Drymodes brunneopygia | reverse complement strand
AGGGGGGGGGGGAAGAAAGGGAGTAGGCCATATAAAATAGAAAGTCTTATACATTAAAAAATAAATCAGTGTTCCAAGAACACCATCACATAGTACAATACACTTTAACAGGAGGAGACCAACTTAACATTTAGGAACTTCAACTTTTTAGCTATTCTTCATCTTACGGTAACAGAAAACTTTTCACTGCTGTGAACTTGATATTTCTACAATTTGAATAGTAATAACTTCCCTAATAAAGGAATAGGATCAGTTTAAGATATTAAATTTAGGTAGAATTTAATGTCTAAAATTGACTGCTAAACTCAATTAGTTGGTTTGGAGTTTTGGTTGTTGATTTTGGTTTCTTTTTTACATTTTTAGCATTTTGTTTTCAGGTTCTATGGAATACAAATATCTTTTCCATACACATTCTCATCAGTTTCTGCTGATCTTCAGCAGTTAGAAATGAACATAAGGGTTAGAAATAGAACATAAGAGATTTTTTTACTTTTTATTTAGAAAAACCAACCAGAAATCTTCAAGTAGTTTCATGCTCAACCACCTGTATTAAATAAACTTCCTAATACACAGCCAAATCCCTCTGGACAATATCTCTTTAAGATTTTCCCTTGGCAACACAAGTTTTTTCACCAAAGACTTAAAAAAATTATTTCAAAATATTCAAGTTATGTGAAACAGGAATTCAGGAGCATTTGAGCACTTATCTGTGAAAGTGCTCGATGAAATCCACTCACAATAAAAACACACTGGCATGAGGAACATCAGGAATGCCGGTGATTATTTTTGGATAATTTAAGCATGACAGATTTTGTCCCAAGGCAACCAAAAATTTATCTGGTTTTTTGTTTGCTTGCTTTTTTTTCACCTGGATAAATTACAAATACCCACTCAAGTAATTTTTAATGTTTTAAACAATTAAATTATTAAGCAATGTAATATGTGGATTTCTCAAAACAAACCATAAACTAGCAGAGTATTTCATTTGGTAAAATAATCACCTTAGTGGATGAAGGAAATTACGCAAAAAACCCCCCAGATTCAAACTTCAGGGCTCATAATAGTCTGTTTTCATGTAAAAGACTCCCATTATAGTCCAAATTGTAAAGAATAACAGGATCAAAAAACAGGACCATGTAAAATTAAAATATGAACTGCTTGAAATAAATGCTATGAAGTCATCAGGTTGAATGATATACAACCAAAGAATAATATGTTCATTGGTAGGGACTGTAGAAGACAGGTCAAGATCAACGCTGCAGATGAAGAAGTTCAGGGACAGAGCTACCAAGCTCTGTGTGACCATTGCAACCAGACTGAAGTTATTTCCAAGAGAAACACATCATGACTAGCTATGTTTCCTTCCCTCAGGGAAAGAGAAAGCTTAGAATGTGATGCAGAGACCTCACAGCGCACTTAAAAATGGAGAGATTTCAAGTTACTATTGTGATACCTAACTAATCAAGTTTATGACATTTTTATTTCACAAAACCTACAGACAAAACCACCTCCACTTTCCTGCCTCCAGCCCAAACAGCAGTTAAATAAAGCTGTCATAGTGGAACAATAAGCCCAAATCCAGCAAGCAGTGTGTGAACAGCCCCTTCAATACCCCCACTAACCCCTGTAACTACAGAAAGCACAAGCACAGAAATTGTGTTACTGTGATGTACCCATGCAACATGAAGAGGTCAGTTGTTTTGCTCTTCTGGATGTCAACTAAGTGCTAAAAGAATCGCACACAAAGTAATGAAATAAAAGACTGTGCCATGTTTGGACTACTTTAAAGACTGAAATTGAAGGAGTCAGAAAACAAAACCAAGATCCTGCTATAAACAGTAAATCCGGAGAACATAATTTCCAAGAAAGAACAACAAATTATCACGTTCAGTGTAATTGTAACTTGTTGCTCCTGAATAATCAACTACATAACATCTTTACAATGAAAAGATTTTTAGGATCTGCAGTTATGTTTACTTATTATGAAAAATTCAAATTTCTCTCTTCAGATGCGTAAGGTGGAGAAAGCAAACAAATATGACCCCTGCAAAATCAACATTTGTCGATTGTTCTTATTCCAATAACTACATCAGAGGTTATTTAAAACTAACCAGATTACTTAAATAGATTCAGAAAATTTAAATAACTCTACTTAAGTAGTCTCAATAACTGATGGCTTTTCAATCAAATTACGGTTTTGGATTGAGAAACTTAAAATCACAGAATTTATTTTAAAAGACATGAAAAACAGTTCTGCTTCCACCATCCAATCCAGCAGTCTCAATCAAAGCTTGTGTGTAGACTCCTCCCTAAGATTTACTTATAAATAGGTTAAAGCTATACTGCAGTATAAATAAATTTATGTGCAGGACGTATACATTGTATTACTTTTTTGTGGTTGCTCTGACCAAGAATGGGGATGTCATAACAGAGCCCTCAGTTTCGGGCAGCCACCACAGGCAGGGGAATGTCACAGACAGCCCTGCACAATGGAAGAAACACAACAGGATGCTGCTGATAAAGACAGGGACAGAGTGTCCTTCCAGGTGTGTCCTGTTCCCAGGGGCCTCTTCAGAAGCCACAGCTCTCCTGGGACTATCTTTCAGACCTGAGCAGACTTTGCAGCTCCTGCAGCCATCTCAACTGGGATTGTAGGACTGCCTTTACAAAGCTGGATGCAGTCTCCATGGACATTAAATTATTAAGAAAGTAACTGAAAGGCTCAATCTGAAAATACTGAATAGAAATTGATTGCAGCATTTTCTCAAGAAAAAAAAATTAAATTTAAATAAAGGGGTGGGCTATAATTGTTCTAGTCTCTTACAGTACACTACAAATGCTGTTTGGTTTCAATCTTGCCAAAACTGATTGGGTGTAAAATGTACTTTATGTATAATGTTGCAGAAATCAATTTTTAAAAATCCAAAACAATTCTGTGTTACATTAACATTCCTTTTGGCTGTACATGTTCCTTATCACTTGAAATATTTAGACAATACCTGAAACAAACAAAAAGCCCACTGGAAAAAGGAGCAATTTTTTAAAAAATCAGTAAAAAAAAGACATAATTTTAGTATACAGAAGATCCTGGAGATAGAACCAAGAAAGATCTAATGATGTAAAGCTCTAAAAATCAGGCATCCCCATTCTTTGGCTCATTTACATGCCTAAACAGAATGAAATCCAATTATCATGGGGTTTCTACAATCAGCTAGTGACCCTATCATATCTTGGGGATAAACCATTTATAAAACTATTAAATTAAATTTTTTATCCTCTAACTACTTTTATGTTTTTGAGGTTTTTTAACTCAGATATATTTTTAAAGACTTAAAGCTGATAAGAAGCTTTTAATCACCTTTTCTTTTCGCCCCATCTCTGATTACAGTCTCATTTCCAAAAACATACTTTCTTCCTTCTCAACATTTGCCACTCTCTGTACACAGCTATCAGGGAGACACTTCTGCCAGAGGTAACAGTTTAGCTCAGTGAGAGCAAACCTTTTCCATGTGTAATGCCAAGTTTGTGCCAGAGGCAGCACTGCATTTCACGATCACTGATGTCAGTCCTAATCCATGTCAGTGACAAACTTGGCAACAATGTAAGTGCCTGATTCCCAGTGGTCTAATCTAAGTGGTTAGGCACAGAATCTGTGCTACAGGAACAGATTTTTCATCCTAGTAATGCTCCTGCTCTAAAGTTTCTGGAAAGTTTATGTACCAAGTTTCCCACCTGCAAAAGGGCAGTTGATCTCACCTCCTTACCTCAGCAGAAATGAAACGTTCACCAAGCTGTGATGTTTGCTACCATAGTTAAGAGCCATGTGCCTTCTACTTTTATGTTAAGTATTTCTTGCCCCTACTTGAACTATTTCACCTCCTTGCTACTACTTCTGACAAAAAGATTTTGTAGTGTGAGCATTGTCTTGTTGTGCATGTCTAAGTGTCTGAAGTAATCAATCTTGTTTGCGGCAACTGTGACAATAGATGCTACAGCAAAAAACACACAAAAAGTTCTGCTACTTACAAGATGCTTGAGACAATGACATACTTGAAGTTGATAGGGGTAGGGAGAGACATGACAAGAGATTTTCAACACAGAAAACTTTTGATAAATACTAAATATTACATCTACATGCATTTATTTCCATTATGAAAAAATAAGTTATCATCTAATACCAAGCAAAAAATTTAATAAAGCAGGTACTGGGAGCATACTTCTAATTTAGACACGGTCTTTTCAGAATCAAGTGGTATTCTGAATAGTGTAAGACTCAAGAATGCTGTAAAACCACTGAAAACAGAACTAAAGCCAAGAACATTGTTTTGTAATGTGACTATTTCACGTATGGACTTTATGCTACAGTCTCTTTACAGCAATAAAAATAGGTATGTATTATCAAGGAGCCAGATCTTCTGCATGAAATCAATCCTGAACAAAAATTAAAACATACATTGAGATATACACTTCTATCTTGCATTTAAATCTAAGCATATTAAGGGAAATACCTGGTCATGAAAATATTCAAATGTACAATAAGCAATGTATAAAAAACTGTAGCACTGAGCCTTTGAGAAATTTGGAGAACATACGTTCTTCTGGCCATGGATACTATTTGGTTATCAAACAAACTATTACTGAACTATTATTGCACAAGGACATGGAAAATTAATTATCTAAACCCAGAGATAACTGTACTTCTTGGAATGTATCCAGCTCCCTCCATCTTGATTCGAAAAGAACTGTGTTAAGAATGGTAGTTTGAAGCCTTGAAGTCAGTTCTAATATAATAAGCTTAAGCTGGGAAGAACTACTTAGCCTGTGCAGAAAGGGTATAGATCATAGCAACTTAAACTGAAAGGAAAGTGTGATCTCCATGACTAGTTTAGTTTGCTCTGTCACCTTAGCAACCTTTTCTTTTACATGAAGGACAGTACATCTACCAATCTATCAGATGTTCCCTCACAAAAAAGACTATGGAAGGCTGATAGCTGTGTCTCATATCAAGGCATTCACATGGTTTTTCATCTGTTTACTCGTTTAAACAAATGGACCTCTAGAGACGACATTACAAAGAAAGATTTGTTACTGAAATAGAAGGAAAGAATGAGGTTAGATGACAACTGGAGAATACAGATCAACTATAGTGGCATGCTGGCCATTGCCAATGACAGGATGAAAGCCTATTAGACTGAGATGCAACAACCAGAAGCAAGCAAGCAGCTTTTATACTTAGTATTCTTTTTAAAGAGAAAAAAAAAAAATCAATGTAAAAACATAATATACAATTAATTAAGTTAGGACGTTATTTTACCAACAAATAATTAGTTCAAGGAAATAAAAAAGTTCTACCTGTGTCTGAATTGCGATCTTCATTTCTGGATGGACTAATAGTAAAAGGAAGTTTACGTTTCATGGAAGACTTTTCTTTCATCTCCTTCCCCACATCACTCCTATCCACTTTTGGAGTTTTGCTGTAGGATGCAATCTTGTCCTTGCTCTAATATAAATAAAAAGTATACTAAGTAATTTTTGCATAAAGCAGGATAGTCTTATAATGTATACAGACTGAAAAGACTGATACGTGAGAATGTATGTGCTTGTGTATGTGTATTACAAAACTTTTTTAACAAACAAAATAATCAATTGTCATTTCTTTTTAAAATTACTAACTTCTGTGTTATTTCTGCTTTCAGACACATCACTGTAGAAATGCTGTTCACTATTAGAGGCTTATTTAATTAGCAAAGGAACAACAAACTGGACAAGAGTTTGCCAAGCCTTGACAACCACCCCAATTTCCCTCCCTGACCATAACGTAACAATCCCACTAAAACCACATTAAAAGCCCACACTGCAATTCAGACTGTGAACTGCAAACCACAAAACCCCCTCTAATTACCCCCCACCCCCACCCTGAAATCCATCCATATAGAACTCCCTTTCTATTTCAACAATACAATACACAATACACAATAGTGTAATGTTTCATTTGAGAAAAATCTATTAAGAAACTTTTTAAACTCATATCAAATTTAGAAAAAAACAGGTAAAAACTATTTGGATTTTTGAGTTGCATAAATCTAGGAATTTTGGCTTATAAACCATATTTTAAAAAAACAGAAAAACCTAAACAGGCCCAATATTAACTTTTACTTGATTACTTCACTAATATAGGAGGAAAGAATTTAAAAGATACCAGGTTAGTGTAAAGACTGCTTGAGAGAACCCTCTGCAAACCCCAACATTTTAGCCTACCAATAGAGATGCAATGCAGACATCATGTTTTCAGTTCTACATGCTGCAGAAACACATTATCCAGCTCTGTTAGCTATCACAACTCCACAGCTTTATATCATTCCTAACACATGATCAGATGAAATCATGAACAGATTGATTTCCTAAAGGTAGAAGAACATACACTGCCTTGCCAATCCCTGAAAACTAAAGGCTGGTCCTGGGTACTTCTGAAGATTTATTCTGGTTGAAGGAAAACTAAAAAATAACTTCAAGTAAAGGAAGTGTTCTCAAAAGCACCTTTCCTTTTAAAAAACTCAGGTAGGAAGATATCATCTGACATTCTGAGTTCAAAATGTTGTCAAAAAGTTAGCAGAAGTGATTAGAAAAAGAACCTGCAAACAAACCCTACAACCTTCAGAAGACAAATATCTGTACAAGGGAAATGACAAAGAAGGCATTAGCCTGTGTCAACAGAATTCCTGAGGTATAAAGGTTTCTACCCTCAGAATCTTCTTCACTCCAGGTTTACAAACAAAAAAAGAACAAAAACAAAATCCCAAAACAAAATGCAGAACAAAACCCACACATCAAAATTAAAGCCAACCCTCCTTCAAAATCCCAACACCCTCCTCCCTTTTTTTCAACATGCTTGAACAAGAAAATCTAAAACCCTAAACCCCTTAAGACTCCCCTAGGCCCTTGGGACATAGAGTGCCTGTGGTATTAGTTATGAAAGAAGTTAATCCATTGATTATGGATTAATGCAAGTCATCATTTCCAAATGCATCTCCAAGTTGGCAAGAGCAGATCCAAACTCCTTAAGCTTTTTCCAAGCTCTTTCACTACACACACAAATTTCCCACTTGACCCCAACCTCACCAAGAGCTTTCTCATCCCTTGTTCCAAGGAATCCAATTATTTCTCGTATCTATGTATGTAAACTTTCCCCAGTATGATAAAGTGGCATTAAAATTTTATTGCTTCCTCTAGAATATTATGCTAGGTACTATGCAATAGAAAGAATAAACAGAAAATAATTTAAAATTCCTAAGCAGGAAACATTGGTTTCAACTTGCTCTGTAGAAAAAAAAAAACAACAAAAAAACCCACAACTTTTTGCAGCTGGCAATCTTTAAAAAGAATTCCTTTTTTGGGGGCACTCCTCAGTAAAAGAAATTGGTAGGTGCTCACAAAGAGGCACAAGCTGCTTAAGTAATTTGATAGCTTTACATTTATTCTTAAATTGCTTATATGTATGATGTTAAATATTATGACTGATGCACTAGTTTTTGCATAATGACTGAAAACTAATTTTGTGATGATCTAATTAGGAGGAGAGACAGTTCAAAATGAATACTTTCAGATAAATAAAAACACACTGAAAAGGAAAAAAAAGACTATACATAGAACACACAGAAACTGAAAAAAAAAAAAGAGACTATTTTGTTCCTTAGTTTATGTGGAAATAAGCATTCAGCAGTGGACTTTCCAATCCAAAAGATGCAATGAACAGGGTGTTTGAGAAGTCTGTACCAAGTTGATGCTTTTTATTATCTTTGGTGACAATGCTGAAATAGAGATACAATCAGATATGCAGACATCATCATAACTGAAAGAGAAGGAGAAGCACAGAGCCCTGGCAAGGGGAATGTAAAATGACTGATTTGAAAAGCAGTCTTAATACAAAACAAAATAGGAAAAGCTGGGATAAAACCAAGGTCCTACAAACTGATAAAAATAATTAACTGTACAATCACAAAATGTTGTGTTAAAAGACAAAACTCTTGCCATCCCAGATTCAACTTCAAGTAAAGGAAGGCAAGAGGAAGTAGAAACCCTGCAGGTTAGACCAGGCATTCCATTTTAAAGAGTGGACATTCACTGTTCTAATTGCTCCTGGTCACTGCAACAGCACGGACATCTCTTTTTCAGGGTCCAAGGAAAGGTTCAAAACTCAGCATCAACAGGTCTGTGCATTACTTTGGAAGCAACCTAAAATGAAGTTGACATTTTTTTATAAAATAACCTGTAAGTCCTGTGGACTTTCTAAAGAGGTTAATTAAAGTGAAAACTGCTAATCAGACGAAACACTGAATACATGTTGATGCTCAGAAAACTGAACTACTGCTACAAAGTGAAAAGTGTTACATACTTTCCATGTCCACTACATTCGGAGAACATTTAATGGCTTAAAACTGCAACAGGAGATTAGCAAAGGTTATTTATCCTTCTACTAAGTATCTAACTCTATGCCAGTGAGCACAATTAAGCATCAGAATAAACTGCCCAAAGAGACAGGAATTTCCATCAGGCAAGCCTTTAAAGAAAAGGTCTGGCAAACATCTGTCAGGAACTGAGCACAGCTTATTCTACTCTGGGGCAAATGGATGAACTGGATCCGCACATCTCAACGTTCAATGCACGCCTCACTGGTGGATGTAGTAACAAGGAAGAATTTTCTCTGTCAACAAAACCATACTAGTGTGCTATGATGAAGAACACATTTTTAATCTGTTCAACAGGAACTGTCTCAGAAGGCCAACAAACAGCAGTCTGGACAATTTATTGATATCCCATTCCAGCTCTATTGTCTGGTACTGCTACAATCAATGACAAGGCCCAAAAGGAGACACAACAGAGAGCCATATAATCTGGCAGATGTACTAAGCCCTGGGAGAACAAGCATTCTTTTTCTGCCTATCAAAGATAATTACATACTGAAGTGTGCTCTGTATGGTATTAAATGGTTTTGGGTACTATTGTTGGAGTCTTCCAAGGAAAGAATTAGTTCTTACAAACTCCAAAAATGTTTCTCCTTTGGATGACATATCCATTGTTTACTTCCTGAGTTTGGCCATATAAAGTATAAATTCAGATAAATTAAAATTTCATTATGTTCATATATTTATAAAATCTCAAGCAAAGATTAAATGGTCCAGCTACTGTACACATTCATACTGGTTTTCATGCTTGCCAGATGAGCAACAGAAATAAAAATACATGTACCCTAAAGCACACAATACAAACTCAGCTTATTAGCATGAATGTTATTTCTAATGGTTTTTTTTGAGTTCTCAGAAGACCTGAACACACAGATAATTCACTACCTATTCACTGGTTGTTAGGGCTGCATAATAAGCATTAATTTCTGGACAAATATGAATGATTATGTCTAATAATGACAACAGTAACTTCACTACACTTCTCTGTCAAGAGCTACAAGTGCACAACCAGAACTAGCTGAACAGTGTAACAATTGTGAAAGGGAAATCAAATCCTGCAAGTGTTTTTTCTTTTACCTTATGGGTAAAAGAAAACCATTGGAATAGTCTTATACCATTTAGGTCATTACAGTTTTCATTTTGTGAGGAATGGGGATTTTTTATGGAGTGGCATCCTTTAGCATTACTGTTCACTTGTAAGAGGCACTGTTTTGCATGAACATTATTTCACACTAGGCCTTAGCACTTCCTTACATCAATGACATTTAGCTAATGAATCCCTAACTTTTTTCATAGTAACTTCTAATGCTTTAAGAACGACTACATTTAAATTCATGGTTGCAAATGTTTATGCATTGAAAAAAATCTTTATTTGCTTTCCAGGTATTTCCACTACTTTTAAAAGATAATTCATTAAAATTATCACTGTTGATTTGGCCTGGTCAATCTTTACTTCGGAGTTCTATGTATGTGTATGTAGTACAGATTTGCCTTCATGACTTTGTGCTGTTCAAACTCACACTTTACTCTTAGCCTATTGTCTGCCAAATCTTAAATAATTTTCTTGGCTGAATCTAAATCATGACATTTTGGCAATACTCTCTCTATTTTTTGTAATACACTCTAAAGAGTGAAGACCAGTCAAAGGCCACCTGAACACTTCTGAGAATTGTCCATGTGTTAAGAGAACAGGTATGTGACATTTTAAGTGACTATTTAACATAAGCATGTATTCAGTTCTTCTCAAAATATGACAACTGTATTTATTATGCTAAAAAGGTGAATACAGGAACATTAACTGAAACACTTGTACTCTCCACTAATAATAATAATAATAAATCTCCATTTTTATTTAAGATCTTATATTTTCAGTATTACACATTGTTTTATATCATACAGTTCCAAACCAAACCCTACATTATTCTAATCTCAAGCTGCACACTGTACCAGGGTGGACGGTGAGCAACACTGGATAAAACTGCAAGCAGTTTATCAGCTTACTTTTTGGTATCAACTTAATCAGTCCATCACTGAGATTCCATATTCATGGCCTTTGTCAGACTTCCATTCCCTCCTCTTTTCCTAAATTACCGAATGACACTTCAATTAACTCGACCATAACCCAAACAAGGACCAGAATAAATAGAAAAAAAAAGAAAACCCAACATTATTTCATCCCTTTACTAGTAAGCAAATTTCCTTTGCCCATTTACTATGCTATCTTCCTCTTCTTATCCAAGTAGTTCATCAGAGTGAGCACAAAGAATAACCTTTGCCTCACTTTACTGGGACCAATGAAACGAACTGGAAAGAGACTAAAAGGTCTAAAGGTTTCTATGAATGTTTTGGGAAGACAAAGTTACAAGTTGATGCTGAATCTTCTAATCTTTTCCTGTTTTTTAACCTCTTCCTGTCTTATATCCATTCATCAAATGGTCTTGCAGATAATACAGATTCGACAAAAGAGTAAGGATGACCACACACACACACACCATAAATCCTTTCCTAGAGAAGACAGTTCTAAAGATTGCTGGGAAACAAACAGATTCTCTCTCCTTAGGGCAATGTACATGTCACTCATCATTCTCAATGCAGAGTATTATTCCAGCTTCTGTTATTCATTAGTAGCACAGATAAACTCGTGGTCTATTGTACAAGTGTACTAGGCAGACAGATTGGAGAACTGGGTGATTTGCAACTTGGCTCCAGAACTCTGAAAATTCTGGGATACGTCACATTTATAAACAACAAACCACCCTTCAGCATGACTGGACTTCCCATATTCCTTCATTCTCAAATGGTTTGTACCATTCTCAAAAATGGACTGTACAATTTTTAGACGGGACTCCCTTGTACAGGAGCCACTCTCAAGCTTGGTGCAGCATTTGGCTTTTAAGTCCTCCCTCAGAGAGGGAATAAATCCCTGTGTTATAAAGGAATATAAGAAACTGGTGTTCTTCTTTGGTCTGTACTCTGTCACAGGCCTTCACAAATGTTTTGTGTTTGTTACAGAGAGTAATAACACTGTAAAATAAAATATGGATCGTTGTTCTCGTGAGTATATGAAGACTTCACATTAGCTAAGATATGGAGACTATACACTAACTCACAGCAAATAAAACCAAAGCATCCAGCTTTCTTTTAAATTAACTTGCAAGTTACAATGAAAGTCAAACTCTGTCCCCCAGAATTCTGTTAACTTCCACTTAAATCAATGTAAGAATGTGCAACTTTTTTTCAATACTGAAGATATCAGACCACAGATTCATATTTCTTTCTTCCAATTACAGCAACAAAAATCATGACATATGCTTCATTTTGTTGAAATTAAATGGGCATTAACGTAATTTTTACCTTTCTTGCAGTTGTTTTTTCCACCATGGTGCTATTGCTGTTAGAATTTTCAACTTGAACTGTTTTTGTAGACCCAAATTTGGGCATTTTATAGTTGTTTAGCTAGTTGTATCTTGTATCAGTGGGTTCATCCTGTGTCTGAAAAACAAATAAACAACATTACATAAATATACACACTGCAGTGTCATTTCAGGACAAAAGTTACTGCAGATGGTAACAGAGTTGAACAGTACCCCAAATAAGATGAATAATAATGACATCTGGCTTCAAGCATCCTCCTCACATGCAGCTCAAACATTGGCACAAAACCCCCAAAAGTCTAACATGGCTGTTGCTGGGCACAGTGTCATGAAAAAAGCACCAAGTCAGCTACTGAACTGCCTCATCCCTCCAGTTTACTTTTTGGAAGACTTAATATTTTTGGATATTTTAATAGGTTCATAGATTCAGTATCTCACTTCATGTTAAACATCCTAAGGTTTAGAAAGGTGAACAAGATTTCTAGCAACACTGGGAAGAGAAATTAAGCTTTCTAGCCTGGGAAACTGAAATACTGTATATTCAAAGTATTATGAAAAGAAAGTCAAGTCTTGTGAATTATTATCCTTTCTGTTGGATCAAGAGATGCCTGTTAGAAGAAAAATCTTCTGAAGCTTAGACTTGGAACAAGAAACTTTAATTTCCACTGTCTATCAAATCAATTACATAAGCCACCACTAGAGACAGATACATATCTATATAAAGCGCCAAGAGCTGTGTAGTGCTTCATCTCCATAGTACACCAAATAAGTGTACTCGTTACAGAGTCACATAATGGAAGAGGCCTGACTTGCCTCTTCCACAGAAAGAAGAGCCACCCTTTTTGAAAGGATGCCTGAGAGGAAAGGTCACACAAAAGGTAAAACTGCATTTGACAGCGTTTTAAAGCTGGTGACTTTCTTATGGGTCTTTTTGAGTTGATGTATTTTGCTACAAATATTTACATGATCACACAATCTTACTGAGTTGTCGTAATTTTATGCCTGATCAAGTCATCATTTCAGGTGCAACATCCCTATTGCTGCTTTACCATTAAGATTTTGGGATCATCATGTAGAGAATTTGTTGCTGTTTTAGGACCACCATCCTGGTTTGACAGTTAACTGACAACAAAACTGGTGCAGATGACTTTGAGAAAACCATTTTGCATGCTACATCTGACACACAAGATGTTGATATTCAAACAAACTTCTACATCCCACCCACCTATCCATCCACCACAAGGCTTAAACTATAGAAAATTTGAGTATTTGTCTAAGATTAATATTTTTGTATATACAACCATGTAACATGCTACTTTCTTAATCTTCCAGAATAGGAAGGGGAGAACAGTTCAAAATGCTCAATCTTCAAGACAGAGAAGTAGGAAATGTTCCTCCGTTTCCCCTACACCTGAGGAGGTTTTTTTGTTCTTTTGGGGTATTTTTTAACACTAATCACAAGCTTATGAAAAAGAGGAAGAGATTAATTAGAAACAATCTCACATTCTATAACCAGAATCTTGTCTCCGCCACAATACATGATACAATGTTGTGAAACTCATGCTGCTCTACTTTTACCTAAGACAAAAGAAACATTAATTTATTCCCTTAATTTATGGAGTGTTAACTGGATTTATGCAGTCCTACTGATACAAAGAGTAACTGTTCAATTGTAATGAACATCAAAGCACATGGTTATCAGCCTTTTGGTTTTACTTGCTTTTTATAACAGCTGCAGGAACAAAAAATGATTATTGGTTCAAAGAAGAGAAAGAAACACTACACTGAGTTTCCCGTAAATTACAAAAAACTTTCCTTAATCCTAAAAGAAGCAACAAGTTACTGTCTTCACAGAATACTACTGTGCAGATTAGACCAAACATAGCGTATCACGATAGTAGCAAATATCTGTCTCCACGGGTTTAAGAAGTGATGAGTCATTAATTCTGCTTTTGCTCATTTAGCCTCTCAAATCCTCTCTGTAAGTTACATTTGTAACAGTTCCCATTTTATATATAATGATTACAACTACTTTAAAGAAGATCAAGGGGTCAGAACTTTATTTATTTTTATCAAAACATTTCTCACTGCAGATGCTGCTGTTTCCTTTCCTTCCTTTTTTTCTGCTACCTGGCTCCCTGAAACTGCCTCAATTCCTACTTTGCTTCTCTTCCTTTCCTGGTTTCATATGCCATTCTCTGATATATGACAGCAAGAAGCCAAGCTTCATGAGCTTAGTAAAATTTATTAGTGTAGGCTTGGCTCCCTTGATCTCATTTGCCTCACCAGCAGGGGCTAAACCACATGAACTGAACAAGAGTTGCCCTTCACAAAAGGCCTGGCCTCCCTGCATGTCTTACCTGGACAGCAGCAGCTTAGTTTTTAAAATAGTAGAACAAAAAAAACCCAACCTCAGGTATTGTATAGGGGCAAGAGAATTATGAAAACGCTTTCAAAATCTATTTCAATTAAAGGTATTTTTAATAATACAGTTAGTGCAATATACAAAAGAAGTAAATGAAAACAGAAAGCACCAGGATGTTTCCATTTTCTTTACTGAGTGGTCAACAGGCAGAAGCAGATGCACAGGAAGCTCCACCTGAACATGAGCAGAACTTTACTGTGCAGGTGACAGAGCACTGGGACAGATCACCCAGAGAGGGTGTGGAGTCTCCCTCACTGGAGATACTCAAAAACCCTCTGGACACAACCCTGTGCTGTGTGCTCTGGGATGGCCCTGCTTGAATAGGGAGGTTGAAGCAGATCACTCACTATGGTCCCTTCCAACCTGACCCATTCTGTGATTCTGTGATCAAAAGTAAATGTGAATTCATGAAATTTTTAACTCAAGGCAAATATGTTTTGGGGAAAAAAAACCTGCTTTAGAAGTTCACTAAAACTGAGTGTCACATACTGGATTATCAAAGTAGAACCACCACACTGTAAGACTAACAAACAGCACTTATTTCCATGCAGTGTTTCAAGTACCAGATTGATATTGCACAATTGCTGTGCAGAATTTAGAACAGACATAAATGCTTCACATATTTGAGAAAAAATACTTTTCATAAAGGGTAGATTTAAAAAAATTATTAAAATATCAGTACAGTGGCCCAGAAAAAAGGCAAACTATTCAACCTGTGACTACATAGCGTTTATAACAATTAAATTTTCTGCTCAAGAAGTGATTTTACTAACATTTTAACTTTTATTTCCATTTGTGTGGAGTTCAGTGCCATTTCAACTCAAGTTCTAAACACAAGTGTTTGCATTAATAGTGAAAACTTAGAACATTAACAGGGTCTTCCAGAGAAACCTAGATCTGTCTGCTTTGAGTTTTCCTCAGAGCCATTTCTTAATGCAATTACTGGTTTATTAGGCAATCTTGATGGCACATTTTAAGTCACCAGAACCCTAAATTAAAAGTTAAACTCTTTACATTCAAATTATTCTTCTCTGTCACAAGTAGTGTCCTCACTTTTCATCTGACACACAGGCACAGCTGTGCTTTCTCTCTGACAAATTGATTTCAAGCTTTTCAATAAAACAGAATCTGCTTCCTACTAAAGAAACCTCTTTGTATGTAATAAAATCAGATATTCTTATTTTTTGACATCTTTCCTGCACATTCATTACCAATCATGAGTCATTCTATTGGAAATACTTTTAAACTCTTCTCTCAATCATTTTTCAACTAAGGAACAAAAAATTCCATTCTCTCCTTGAAGTAACAAAGGTAAGCATTTAGACAGATCTAAGGGCAGTGACATAAAAAGCTAGGATTATTTCATATAAAAACCCTGGACATAAAAATCAACCCAAAAAAAATCCCACCAATCACCAGAATTTCAGATATAATTAGCTACAGAAAACTATGGATATAATAAATCTCTAATGCCAACAAGTTACTGTATTAATTTGTATAAGCTTACATCTAGCACTGATGAAAAAGCTTGTCGTTACCTATGTAAAAAACCAGAGAATTCAAGCAGTACTACAACAGTGATGCTGCCACTGTCAATGACTCCATTACATCTTTCAGCCTGGTCTTCCGAGAAATTAAGGCCTATGTTTGTGTTAGATGCATATGTGTTATTCACTAATGACTTCCAAGCCTGTAGATGGATTTTCTTTAAATTTGATGGCAGCAGAAATTTTCAAATATATTAAGCACCCACAAATTTAATGGGAAAAGGTAGCCAGTGGATAATAAGAATAACAATATTAATCCATCACCATTTTTTGCATGGGAAAGTTTCAATATGAGCTTCATGACATACTGCCTGTAAGGAAACTCCAGATGAGATGGTCTTTTTAAACCACCTTCCTTTTTCTCTTGGTTATAGGGGGGAAGTTTCAACTGAGACCTGCACATTACCAGAGTCAATGAACCACAAGACACAAATTGCTAAGAAATTAAGCATCATTAGTTCTGGTTCTCACAGAACTATTTGTTTCCTTCCTGGTTCAGAGTGTCTTCCCTCTAACACCTACAGCAAAACATTAGAGGGTGCTTTGGGAAGGTTTTCTTTGGTAGCCCTGTTCTACAGCTGATCTTGAAGATTAGCTGACTGCTAGTACTACATCAAATCAAGGGGGCACAAGATTAAAGTTCTGCGAGAATACCAGTAGCTGATGAGTTATTTCCAAGACACTGCATCTACACTCATGCTCTAGAAAGCATTTGCATTTAAAGAACAGGGTCTAGAGTAAGGCAATGTTCTCAACTACCTCTGCTTTCCTTTATTGCCCATATCTTATTTCATCTGCAGAGAAGAAAAACGAAAACAAAAAAACAAACAAAAAAAACCCACACAAAAACAAACCAACCAAAGAGAAAAATATCCCTTTCTTTCAACAAGGATTTACTACAGACTGGGAAACAGTGAACCAACTGTACCAAATTTCTGCTATTAATAGTTGACAGGAATGCTTCAGAATGTTTTAATAAAATTAAACTACTGAAAATGACAACTACAGCTACATCTTCATTGGCAAGAAGTAAAGAATTATCAAGAGCAGATCTGCAGAGTGGAACAGCTGGTAAGAAAAATCACAAATTTACACCAGTCACATTCAGCAGATTTGCTCCGGACTACTAGTACAGTTAATGTACTAAATGCACAATAAAAGTTGGAGCACATTCAACAAATTCCTAAACATCTCTCAGCTTAAAACAGGAGGAATCAAGCTCTGAAAACACTACATATAGCAAATTGAACTACAGTGAGAAGATAGTCATTGATTTAAACTAAGACTGACCTGATTTTCTCTTAGCAATCTCCTTCTTCCCAGCCCTAGAAATCTGTGTCTTCCAAGTTTATTTTCAAACGACTGGTATGATCTAGATCTCAAAGCTATTAAGAGTCCACAAAAGGAAAAAAACAAGTGGATGAGTACAAGAGAGATGTCTAAGAACAGCTGAACTGAGGGAAAGGCAGGCAAAAGCCAACATTACATATTCTGTTTGGAGAAAGCCAGCTGGCCAACCCGTATGTACGCACTGGCTAATTAAGAAGTATGTAGGTAGCTCACGCCTAGCCATACCAAATGTTATCTGCATTCTGGTGGGAGTGTCAAAGACAGATGAGGTTAACACACTGGGAGAAAGGGAATGGGTATAGTACAAAAGACCAAAAAGCTACAGAAAACTGGTATTTTTAAATCCTGTAAGGAGCAGAGTTTTAGCAAAAAGATGTTCATTTAACTAAGTTTAACACTCTGTGTTCTTTTTTCTTCTTATCAGGAAAGTGCAAATGACTTTAGTATTTTATTTCACAACAAAAGCATCCTTCAGCAAACAGCTCAGAGAAGTGATTTCTTTCCAAAAGAGAGGTTAACTAATTATTAATGCTAAATGAAACGTGTGATGGGAGATGTAACAGCACTGCCAGTTATTTTCTTCTTACGGAACTCAGTGCTTCTACACAAAGTTACTCAACCAGAGCCAACTGCCACACAATGAAATGGCGCCTGGTAAATGATCATGTTATTAGATCGGCATCTACCTTTTCACCTACAGTGTCCAGTAAGAAAAAAAGGTTTGAGAGAGAACAAGAGAATATTCAGGATATTTTGATTAGAGGTTGGAGATGTGCTAAGAGGCACAAGGCCAGCAATCTGGTACTGCAGGGAAAGAGACCACTCAGGTTACAACACACAGTAGAAGGGCAGTGAAGTCCAGTAGTACAGGGCCAGACTTCTCTGGGTTGGCAATTGAAACACCACGTCTACAAAGAACATCTGTCTGTATTTTAACCTGTTATTTCCCACACAGAAATGTGTCTAAAGCTTCAGGTTAGCTAAATGACAGAATGTGACTGTGATAAGGAGGCAGCAGAGAGAGACTTGAGAGGACAAGGCTAAGAAGGGATTGTGTCTGGGAGGAAAGCACAGAGGACTCCATGATCAACACACAAGTATTTTTTTCCCCAGAATACTTTTTTCTGTGTTACAGAACACAAACCAGAAGGCTTTAGTCTTGCCATTCCTATGCTTTGTAAAAAGACACGAGCATTCCATATTCTTTTCGTTTGAATGGAGAACAAGCTTATCCCTGTGGTCCATTTTCCAGTACCTCCTTGGACAGACATACTTGCAGAAATGAAGTCTCAAACACTGCTGCTGTCTCATGAAAATGTCAAAACGATGGTATAAGATGGGACACTACCGAGAGCAAGCACTTAAAAATCTCACCAGAACATTATACAAAATATTGTACTGAAAGGTCAAAATTTCAGAGTGACTGCAGCCACAAATATATTTGTACCCAGGTCTTCATTGCAGAGAACTATATCAACACAGCTGTTTTATAATCATTAGAGCAGTTTATTTGATCTTTACAATGAAGACACTGAAAAGGTTATCAAAGGCTTTATTTGAGCAAAAATAGTTTTAGGTTTCTTGTATGAGTCCCATGAAAACAGTGTTACACAGATCCCCCAAAAAAAGACTGCCTCTCAATCATTTAGCAACTGACGGTGCTGCTGTAGACCAGCTCACATGTTACTGCTAAGTAGGATTAAGGAACATTTTAACTCCCTGGGTGCTAAAGTCAAAGTTGAATAGGTACAAGATCTAAAGAGTAAAACATTTTTCCAGAAAGTTGATAATACATTAGACATATGTAGCTATAATGGACTAAATATATACTGTAGTACATCCCTACTGGCAAGCCTGGCTCCTGCTGCAGGCTAGAACCATATTATTCTTTACAAGCTTAAAGGGAAACACACTCTGCATAAGAAAAGTTTAAATAAAAGGCTATTTGTGTACACTGTACTATTTGAGATTGTATTTTTACCATCACCACTTCCTGTATGTGGTACACACTAGAATACCTTCAAATACAAAGAACAGAACAATTTGCCAGGCCCTTTTTGCCCTGCTCTCCATGGTGTCTCATTGTACTCACAATTCAGTTCTCTGCCAGTAACCAGCAAAGAAATTACTAACCACTACTGGCTTTAGGTAGCACAGCAATTTAGTATGTTAGAGAGAACACTGCCTGAATGATACATGCAGTGGCTTTTGCAGATGAAAGGTGACAAGAACATTTTTATTTGGAAAATATTCACAAGGTCTTTTCACACAATTGCAACGGTTCAGTGCATTCACATTCCAGTGTCAGGGTTATGATGAAAGAACTAAGCTCCAACACAGTCTCAAACTAATGTGCCTAAGGCAACAGTCTGTTGCTGTATTAAGTGCAAATGCAGTACCCAGCACGGACATGAGTCACAAATTTGGCAGATTCTACAGCATTTGACGATAAAAATATGACAAAACATTCTTGGTTCCGAAGTGAGTAATTCTTTTTTATTACAATTTTTCTTTAAGATTTGCACAATACTTGAGACAACTTTGTGGCTAGAACATGCAATGCTGAGATTAGTTCTACTCCTTTGCTATACCCATTGAGCAATCTCAGAAACAGTGCCTTACCTCTCCCCTGCAGCAGTTTTCCCTACCAGATTTTAGAGGATATATTAAAAAAATAGAAGAAAACAAAGCATCAGCCTAACAAACATTTCAGAAATAGGTGTCATGAGATAGATAGATATACTCTCCAATTTATCTCCCCATATATGTATCTCTATATATATCTTTGAGACTCCTCAGATACTAGCTAGTAGACAGAACAGATTCATTGTCCTATCAGAGAGCATTCCCACATTTTAATTTGAAATGTTCTGACACCTGAGATCCAAATGTAAGAATTGTACAAACCTTTCTGCAACAAGCAAAAGAAACTATTTATCTGAATTCCACTTTATAAAGGTCTCCTTTACAAAATAAAGTGTAACAGTAAAACAGGAATGAGCAGTGACTACTCACAATCTCCAGAACAGCTTTTAATATACTCTGCAGTACCTACTCATCACATGCCAGACTACACTACACAGGGATAGGATGAAGTCCCTAAAAAACAGCCAACACTCAGGCAGCAAGAAAGATTTTCCAATACTTCAGCTGGAACTCACCACTACTTCCTACCAAAATAAGGAACATATCTCATAGTCTAGGAATTTCTACTCGGAAGAGGAAAAAAAAGAGAGGACATACAACTCTTTCCTATGCAGACAACAAACAAAACCTATGCAGGGGTTTTGTTGCACATGCCTATATAGGACCTTGGGCTCCTACCCATAATCCCTATTTTAAGCACCTGAGTTTACTTACCTGTGCTTAGTTTCAAGTGTCACGTTCCACAGATTTCACAACACTCTTCAATTGATTTCTGTGGTAGTAGTAGCACCTAGACTTGTCAAGTTCTTTATAACAAGTATCCTCTATTACAGAGCATGACTGAATCTATAGTTTTCTAATTAACCTTCAGTAAGGTTTTTCTCCTCCTTTTTGTAAACTAAACACATGCTTATCAGAGAATACAGGAACTTCATTGAACATGAAGAGACATTTAGAGGTCCGTTTAAGTTTTCAGCTTTAGTCGTACTTTACACAGACCAGGTTGAGTTTGTTATTTGAACAGGAAAACACAGTAAAAGAAATAATGGAAAGTATTAAACTTCCTAACTGTAAGCACCTGTAAATCACGCAGCAGCACTTTACAAGTAGCACACCGTGGAAGAAGAAAAAACTTTGGCCCAAAATTTAATTTCCAAAATCCTATTCACTGATTGATAACACCACACCGCAGTATGTCTTTGAGATGTGTTACATGGACTGACTTGAAGTTAAAAGGTACTATGGATTTATACACATGGCTCATTAGAGATATCATACTGCAGTAAAAGCTGTATCTGAGCAAGACACGGCTCCTCTTTCACATCACAGCTTGTCATTAGAAAAACTCCTGTGCATCTTCCTGAAGGTTTTCTTGCAACTACATTATATTACTGTCAACCAAGCAAGGACTGAAACTTTTACTGGAGTAAGCTGGACATTTCCCACCTCACAAATTCTTAACTAAGATTCCAAAATCTACCTGTCAGAATGAAATCAACATGCTGACAACCTGGTGAAGTTCTGAGAAACCACTGACCACACACAGATGCAGCAAGTGGCTTCACCTGCTCCTAGAGAAAGATAAACTATTTCTCACTCAACATGATTCCTGCTATTTCAGCACGTCTTGATTTCTACCTTCTTAAAGGAAAGGAAATGTCTATAACAGCTTTTAAAAAAAAACAACAAACCAACAACATCCTAACCACAAAGCAGCACCTATTCTGGATAACTCCAAAGAAATTGCTATTCATAAATCAAAACTGGGAATTCTCCCTCTCCCTTCACAAATATTAATTTATTTTCACAATGTTGCTGGAAGATGAAAATGCATTATTTTTTTCATTTTATAGATGGCAACTTAACTTGACAGAAAAAATGAAGTGAGGAGTTTGACCAATTTGCCACACTTGTAACATCAAAAACTTTATTTTTCAGATTACTTTGCATTAGATAGCAGTTTATACTTGGTTTGACCATAGCTATTATTGACTTCATTTTTAACTTCTGCAAGCACTACTCTTTCCTACCACTGCAGAAGGAAAAAGGTCAAACAGTCTCAAAGCAGATTATCCCCATGTGAAGAGAACACTTAGCATGTGCTCATAAAAAGCCTGTATCTCACACAAGTTCCAAAACAGACTGAAAATAGGTAATTTTCAGGATCAGTGTTCCGCTTCCTTCAACATGGGACCCTCTCTTCCTGTAACCTTCTAAATTAGAGAACTTATTCCAGCTTCTGCCACAGGACTCTTCTTGGAGCAGTAACTTAGATGGCACAAATGCATTTAACCCCAGAGATTCATGAAGTTTATAATTTAAAGTGGAATATCAAACAAAAACCCATCAACTCATGATGCAATTCCGCCGTGTGCAGCAGGGCAAGTGAGCAGTGCTGCTCTAATACAGAGCAGACAGCATTTCTGGCACAGCAGAAGGTAAAGGTTAGCCACACTGTAGAACACAGCAAGAAGTCATGCAAATATAGACAAGAAGCACTCGTTTCACTTCTTTTGCAACATACTCCTCCTCCCATTTCCTTCCTTTACTTTCTCTGAAGTTTCCAGTCTCAAACAGATTCTGAGATCCTCCCACTGCAAATGCCACTCCACACATCAAGATTATGGAAAAAAAAAAAATCAAAGCAGTTTGTTGGTATCACACTTCTAAACTCGTATGGAATTAATTACTGTTTATGTCTTTCCAAGGCACTGCAAAAAATGCATAAAAACTAACATTTTGTCAAAATATCCTTGCAGGTGCTATGTCAACCAATCAAATACTGTTTGGCATGTAAGACCTAAAAATTACTAACAGAGCATGACAGAGGAAAAGAAGAAGGATCCCAGGTATCTATAAACGACCATTAAAGTTCTTCCACATGGATAACTAGACAGGGAAGAATTAAAAGAAACAGTGTGGTAGGCTTTACTTTAACATCTCACAGCAATATACTGAGTATTGAAGACCAAATAGGTCATTTTCAAAGGATGGGACACTCTCAAATAATTATTTAGATTCATAGACCATAAACCTGGGTAAACCCATCTGCATCAAGACCCATCCAAAAGAAGACACTGAGACACTGCCACCAAAGCCCTGTAAGGCGCTGAGAAAAGGTAAAAAGCAAAAGAAGTAAGGAGGAGATGAATTCTTTTCCCATCTGACTCTTGTACAACTCCCTTCTAGAATGCTCAACTACTTCCTGACTTAAAAAAAAAAAAAAAAAAAAAAAGCCTTAGGAATTAATCTGTTTACGTAATGTTATTTAGGGTGAAAAAAGCATGTTGACAAACACAGCCTGAGCAAACAGCATGGCACAACCCTGAAAACAGGTGAGTGGGGAAGATGGTACTTTGCAGAAGGTATCCCTGAAGAAAATTTGATATAAACAGAGAGCTGAAATAGGAAAGTACCGGATGAGAAGGTACTTGAAGGAATAAGAAAGTAAGAACAAATACTATGAGTTCTTTTTTTAATTTTTAAGCAGAAATAGTTTCACAAGTCTGAAACCCCGAATATTAATTATTTAGTAAATGGAACACGCAGGGCCAAGGAATTCTCTTTACAATATGTACTCTCTGATTTACACAGAAATAGTACAGGTGTCTATATTCAGGACAAATTTTCAGAACAGAAGTCCTACCAGTTTAAGATTATGGAATTCTCCATTATTTCAGAGAAGCTTTTAAAGGGCTGTGGGCTTACTTAATAATGAAGCATGGAGACTGGATATATGTAATACAAATGAACTTGCAAAAACATAACCTTAAGTAATTAATAACTTTCACAACAGGCTTGGAAAAAGGCTACTTTTTCTAGAAAAGCATAAAACAGTAGGACCCTTGATATCTCAATGGCATCCCAGATTGCATAGGTATGGCAGAATGAAAAAAACTCAGCCAGTATTAACGTATTAACTTGCCAAAAAAGGCAGATCATTCTATTACACTGTCTATTTAATCATATAATTTCCTCTCAATAACCAAGAGAAGTGCTGCATTGAAAGCATTTACATTTTATGAAAAAACTGATTTTAAACTGAACAGCTTAAATTACCAAAGCTGAAAGTTTGTGGTACTTGCATAACATAAACCAGATGATATTTTCATTAAAGAATGGTTAGGAATTACTTAAAAGCAGAAACTCCTCTCTGATTCTGAGAGACTTGTGTTGAAGCTTCTCTTCATGCACATAGATACACATTCCCTACCACAAAATGGGCAGGATAAGTAAGAAATGAATGTTTAAGAACAGGGTTATCTCTGGTTATCTCCTGGCATTATCAACAAACAGAAATGAACAAAAAAAAGCACTGCCTGTCATTCCTTTCAGAAGTCAGACATCAACCGCCATTTCAGCATGGCAGAAGTGACTCCCACATAGTGATAAGTGGCATCATTCCTTCTGAACCACTTATGCCCCTTCTACAGCATTCCTTCAAGTGGGCCAGTAAGGAAGTGAACCAGTGCCAGAATTCAAGATGAATCTGAAGGACACTCATTAGTATTGTATTATTCTCAAGTGCATGTCTCTATTCTCAGATTAATCTTTTATCTTTTCATGGAGGATACTAACATTTTTGTTCTTACACAGGCTGGCTGCTCTGCAAGGAAGCATCGGAAAGAAACAAACAGAACCACTACAAACAGAATGGCTTGAATAAATAATTGTTTTTCTTTTTTAAAGAATTTCAAAGGACCAAAAAAAGGACTAAGTGTCTTTGCAGATGTTCTCAATATTCAAATAATAATTTCTGAATAAATCCTCTTACTGCTAATTATACTTCAGGTGCTTTTCGTATTTCTTCTTTGGCAACAGAAATTAAGATTGTTTCACTTTCAGTTTCTCACTCACAAGCTTCCTCAGAGTCAAGCACCGGAAGACACTTTTTTCCATTAAGTTATAGCACAAATAACATACAGAATACACATATGGATCTGTCTTTCTTTAGAAAGAAATATCAGAAACTGCATTTTTAACAGGCGAAATGAACTGCAAAGATGTCTTACTTATGCAACCAGCTAATTAGTAGTTTAAATAATTTTTTAAATGACTTAATTAAGAGTCTGTATAGCAGAACTTCATAGAATGTACCACAGCTTTACAAGACTACCACACACAGGCAGTACAAGAAGAATGCATCCTTTGACTACCAAAAATTAAATTAGTCAGGAAAAACACATTAACTACAACAGCCAAAAAAAAAGTTCTTACATATTTGAATGAGAAGAAGTGGCAGTTTATAATTTATCAAGCCTTCAACAATAAGTTCAGCAAGGAATCCCAAAAGACTAACTAAAATTAGAGCATAATATTTTACTTGCACTATTGGGCCAAATTCCAGGTTCAACTGGTCATGACCGTAAGCACACTGCTCCAGCTGAGCCTGCAGGGAGCCTGGGGTGGACCAGACAACCTCCAGAGGGGCTGTCTGACCTCAGCCAGTCTGTGATTCTGCCCCATGAATCAGAAATGCAGATGTTCTTTACCTCAGCAGCAGGATGGCTACAGGCAGTTCTCTCCTCCTGCTGATATGTTCAACATAGAACAAGGTTTGTGTTTTCTACATGTTCCAGAAACTCATGCTACACAGTCAGGACAGCATTTATTCTAACAAATCCTCACACAGCGGCCAGAAGAACCAGTGTAGCTTAAGAGTACGGGTGTCATACTCCAATCGTATCAGGACAACTGTGCAGAATGCAAACATCATATTCCTACTGAGGGAAAGACCTAGGTGTCAAAATAAACATTTGCATGGAAACACAACCTCACCTCTTAGAATCAGACACAAGATGTTTCCGGAGTGCCTGAAGGGATTGCCCTTTATTATCAATAGTCTCTCAAAATAAAGGAGATCCTTGATTCTACAAAGAGGAATTCTATTCCAGGGAAATAAAAGAGTATGCCAGCCCAAGAACTCTGGCTCTTAGCAGCCAAAGACACTTATTGCAAAATCCATTAGTCTCCTCCCTTTTAATCTACAAGCCTATAAACTTGTATGTTCACAGGTGCTTCCTCTTGAGTCTTTTTTAGGATGAGCTATGGGTTCAAAGGAAACACCTGCACAGTTTAGCTTAATATGATACACTCTTTAAACTACATGGAGAACTGGAGTTGTAAACGTCAGGTTTGATCTACTGGTTATTACTTAAAGATGTAGCTAAATAAATATTTTTCACTTTAGAAAGACTATTGCATATGCAGAATCTACCAGAATAAAACTTAAAAGCCTTTTTATCAGTACTTTGACAAATGTAAGATAAGCAAACCTACTGCCAAACAATTTTTAACTCCTTCCACAGGAATCTACTTTCCCTCTGGAAACCTACAGATCTCTAAGACAAGAGATGTCGTAACTCTGCCATACATTATTACCAGAACATCAGTAATTTCTATTTAAATCTTCATAAACTAATGGTAATTTGTCAGTCTAAAACCAAGAAAACCCACAACTTATCTGCAGCACTGCCAAAAAGAACATGACTTAAAACACACACAGAGGCCCTTCAGAAGCTAAGAACAGAGGAACTGCCAACACCCACTCACAGTTCTTCACCTATAGCAGGATTCAGGACAGGTAAAGCAGGTAGCCGGAGTGCTACCACTCATAAGAAGAATCTAAAGCAGTAGATGCAGCACAGAAAGCAATCCTGGCTTACTCACAGGTTCCCAACTGGACAATAGAGTTTGTTGTCCTGGCTAAATTGTGAAGACATGAAAAATATTCAACAGCCTTTATTGCCACCTCTTGGCCATGACCAAATCTCACAAAAATAACAACAAAATCATCTGTCAGCTCCTTTACAGAAATAATCTTTCTTCAGGGGGAAAGAGATAGCGAGGGAACAGATGGAGAGGAAACACAGAACAAGCAGAATACTGTTTGCAGACAAGCGTAACTATTTAGGGCTGTAAAACTACAGTGAGTACTGCAGTTAACTTTCATTGAAGTTTTACTGTGTCATCTGGAGAATCGAAGGAACTGGAAAGGAAAGAACCAGTTACTTTCAAGACAAAAGACGGGATTTTCCTATTTGCTTATAAAAGGTAAAACAGGTGTCAAGGCGACTGTTTCTTCTTGAAGTCAAAAATTAATAGATTAGCATTACCCACACATGAAAGAGAATAACACTAAGTGAAAGGCCTATTTTCCCTTCATTATTAAACTAGTAGTAGGAACCCAGATTAGTAGGGTGCTGAAGAGTACAGAGCACCATAGAAAGTTGGTTTCTCTCAGTTAGTTGTTTGTTGCACACAATATAGAAAGAAACAAGTAAGAGGAAGGCATTTCCACAAACCAGCTAAGAAAGTTATCTGGCCAACAGAGTTTGAAAGATTTGATAGCCAGACACCTCTTAAATAGGACTAATGCAAAAGGCTTGAAGAGACAAGGGACACCATAGGAAATGTCCACACACAAGCTCATTTCTGCTGTCATCAAACAATGGAACTTTTAAGATCTACCACAGAACACTTGGAAATGTCTAAGAGTTATCTGGGGTTTGTTGCACTGAATACATTCTGAAGCCCAAAGAGGGGGGAAAAAGTGCTTTCTACCTCTGATGCTTTCCAGCCTCACAAATGCAAGACATATGGTAAGGAAAGAGTTGTTCCAAAACTCTATCTCCAGCAAGCTACTCACATGTAGAAAGCAGATGACAGGACCAGAGAAGAAAATACATAAAGTTTTCTTCCTCAGAGTACATTTTTAGTTTTTGCCTCTAATATAGCCCCTAATTCTGTCTCTAATGTTGTTAATGGCTTTTCTTAACATAAACCAGTGTGAAATCAATCCTTTTGTGACATTATCATTACCTAGAGCACTCTGTGTAAAAGCCATGAAACTGAGGAGCATTTATTCATTTGTTGCTTGCAAAAGATAAAAGAAGTTGCAGCAGACATAAGGATGCTTCATCAGATCCAGGGAAATAATCTAAAAGAAACTAAGGCAAAGTCATACTCTCAAGGGCTTCATGGCCCTACATTAATATTTAATCTTTAAGCAAGGTGGCAATAAAGATCCTCAACTGCCTCCATAAGCTTACAGAAGAACTTTTAAGACTTTTCTAGGTTCTGGAATAATAATGAACTGACAAGAAAAAAAAAACAACCTAAAGATGTTAGCAGAGCTCTGACTTCTGTTATTCTGTTAATAAAATCATTCAGTGTAATAACACAAAATGCAAGACTGAGTTTGTGCTAATATTTATTTCATACCATCTGTCACTAGAGTCTAAGTAGAGTCTAATGATGTAGTTAAAAAAATAGTTTGATTTGGAGACTAAATGACCAATCAACATTTATAATACTCCATCTGCAATAGAACACAGAAAAGAAGAAACACCAAACATGCATGCTCAGCCCATCACCTCATAAGATAAGATCCCAAAAATGTCAAAAGTAGGTCATTCTGAGTGTGTATATTAACAGTGTGGTAGCAGGTTAATCATTACATATTTTGTGATCAATAGTTTTTTCCAATTTTAAAGAGGACCAACTGCACTAATCTCCCAGGCAATTTCACTGGCATGAGATAGTCTGAACACGGTAAAACAGTTCAACAAATAGAATTTGTTTTCCTGCCTCTATGCCCAATACTAAGGAAGAAGTTCTAGCTCAGTCATTTCCAGATGCCCATATTTCCACTAAAAAGGATATCCAGGACCTTCCACCTAGTTAAGTTAAAGCTGCAACAGCTAATGGAGTTTCTAGCAATTTAAACAGATGCCTAAGGGCGCAATGAAACTGTTTTTTGAGAAAGATTGGTGACCGCTAATTTATAAACATAGATATTCAAATTTCAGTGTATGCTTTTAATCTTATGGTTAAGAGGTAACATAGCAGTACCTCCTGCAACTAATGCCAGGCAAACAGAGAAGCTTCAGACAAGCACTCATATAGCCTGCTTATTAAAAGACCCTTTCCTTTAAGAAGTCACCTATTGTGCAAGTCTGTTGGAAGAAACTGTATACAGACTTCAGTTTGTGGCATGGGGCTTGCTTTCTTACACAACATCTGTCCTAAGCTTTAATGTCTGTAGTATTCTGAGTTCACAAATGATTTTGAATAATCCTCTGGGTGGAAGAAGAACACACAAAGAGATGACAACAGAAAGGCAGAAATATTTATATTTGAAAGACTGAGCTGTCATCTTTGTGAAAGAACCAAAGGCTCTCTGATCAACTGCCCACACTCAGTGATTACTACAGAAAAGGCAGGAAATAGGAGAAGCGACTCACACACCACACACTAAAAAACTGACTGCCACAAGAAAGCCATCATGGTCCTCTGGGTGCCAAGAAAAACACTGGTACTCCTTGACATTTTAGATTGCATGACACATACAGAAAAGAACTATTAAGGGGGAGGTGGGGTGTAAAAAGACACAGATAGTCAATGCATTCAACATTACCTTCCCAAAGAAATATTCTGCAGTACCTCAAACCCTGGAATTTTATTGAATAGTTTCTCAAGTTTGCACTGAAACCTACTAAATTCATAGAGGGTGAGATTAAGGTCCCCAGCTGATCCAGCCACAAGGTCAGCAGGGATTCTGAATTTCCATCTCGAAGCACGAAGTAAAGCAAGAGACACCCAACACCTGCACAAACCTCAAACAGTAAGAACAATTGAAATACCTTGACATCTCAGATAATGCTGAAGATCTGTTGCTCTGGGGACTTTTACCCACTGAACTATAGCAAAGGATTACAGCAGAAGAAGGAAAGAAACCTTTGTTCCTTGCAGCTACACAACACCTTTAAGCAGCTCACCATGTCCCTACCTACAGTAACCAAGACTTCAGGACAACCAAGCTACCACCAACCTGTATACTCTAAAACACCCACACCCTTGCTGTTCCAAAATCAGAGAGAATTAAGTGCCCCCAACCTCCAAATCATGGCTTGTCAATAAACAGGAATTATTTTAATAACAGTTAATGATTTCTTATAGATACAATGATCTCACCCTTTCCTAGCATTCCAAGATTAGACAATTTTTTCCTGGAACATAAGTATATTTGGACTGCTCCACATCTGTCCAATAGCTTTTTGTTCCTATAAGCATCACCACTCACTCACTTTTCTCCATTAAAAATTTGTTTTATCCCATGAGTTACCTTGTAATTCAGAGGCATAAGATTCCCTTTCTACCATATCACATGGGCTACAGAAGAAAGGCATGGAGCACAGTGACAGTGTCCAAGCAATTTCCACAGGAGCTCTAGCTAATAATACCAATATTAAATAATAATACTGATATTGGAATGTGCTGCCCAGGGAGGTGGTGGAATTAATGTCCCTGCAGGTGTTTAAGGAAAGACAGGACACAGCACTTAGCACCACAGTCTATTTGACATGATGGCGTTTGCTCACAGGTTGGACTCAACGACCTCAGAGGTCTTTTACAATCTAACTGATTCTGTGATTCTGCAAAATAATTATTTTATTTGGGAGTCTAAAGTTAAAAAAAAATCCTTCCATATCTATCTGATACACAATCTTTAAGGGAAAAAAAAAAAAAACAACAAAAAAAACACCAAAAAAAAAACCCCAACCAAACAAGACTGAATATTATCAATGGTACCTCGAGAGTCTGACAGGAATTAGAATGAAGAACTGAGCAACTGAGCCTGGCATTCTCTCATTCCCTGCCCTTCCTTTGTTGCCTGCTGTCACCTGTGCAGCGCGAGTTGCCGCGCTCCATGCACATCGGCAGCTGCCTGGCGCTGGCAAGGGACAGCAGGGAACGCGTTACCCTGCCCAGCAGCCAGGCAGCCTCGGCGGGGCCGCCACCGGCGGAGCAACTCCCGAGGCTGCAGGGAGCAGCCGAAATTCCCGACACGGAGGCGGGGTGTGTGTGTTATGTGCGTGTGTGTCTGTGTGTTATGTGTGCTCTGTGTGTGTGTACACTGCCATGCCGCCCTCGGCACCCGCGCCCCGCTCGCCCGTGCAGCCTCCCCGCCTTCCCCGCACATTCCCGGCCCTGCCTCCCGCGGGAACCTCCCGTAGGCAGCGGGCCCCTCACACCGGGCGGCGGGGCAGGGGCCAGGTTCGGCGGGCCAGGCGGTGACAGTGGCGGCCATGGCTCCCGCCGCGGCGCTGACGGGCTGACAGCGGCGGCCGGACG
>VZTZ01039456.1:249313-266020 GCA_013400955.1 Drymodes brunneopygia | reverse complement strand
GCCCCCCCCCCGCCCTGCCGCTGCCGCCCCTTCCCCGGGGAGGGGTTTTTCCGGCGGTGATGGCGCAGTGAGTTTTAACTATCCGGCGCAGTGCGCGTGCGCGGCGGGCGCAGCCCATCCCGTGCCATCCTATCCCAGTCCATCTATCCCGGCACGGAGAGGCTGCCGCTAAAGGCCCCGCAGTTTTTGGGAGAAGCCCCTGGACGCAGGTGCGTGTGGCGTGGTGCCGGAAAGCCCGGGGTGGCCGCTCGCCCTCGCGAAAGGCTGTGGGATGCCGGTCTCGCCGCGGCTGGGGGTCCGGGCAGTGCTGCATCCGCCCACCCCCCGCTCAAGCCCAATTCCCATCCGCCAGGCGCTCGCTCACGGCGAGGACAGGCGAGGAGCTGCAGGACAAGGCAACTTACGGCTTTCCAACCTAGTTTTTTGGGGGTGCCCTGCTTGCACAAATGAGCCAGACGTCATATATAGACGTTTAAGGGGTTACGGAATTGACTGACGATGTAGCCCGAGTTGTAGCCTTGGAAACGGGTCATTCATCTGAACTCGTGAAAGGCTTTGCATCTGCTTGTAACACAAGTAGTGTGTGGCAGGACTTAAGGAAGTTGTCTGGTGCTGTACTCGTGGGTTCTCGAGTAATGCTCTCCAGATGGCTTCTGGGAGGTGCTGAAGGGCTGCCAGGTGTGGTATTTTGACAGGGCAGCTAAACAAAGCCCTTTAGTGTAGTCTTAATTGCCGTGGTCACTCTGTTACCGGATTACTTTCATCTGTTACTGGGTAGAAATTCCTTCATATTTCCTATTCATCGGAAAAGTGATTTTTTTTCTTTTCTGAATCAAAAGATAACTTTGATTGAGGCCACCTATTGGGTGGACTTGTAGTATGTTCTGATCCCCACCCGTGATGTACCAGCATGCATAGAGTATGGCACCACAAATCTCGTATTTCCATGCTGTACAGCTTACTGTTCTCTCATTTGCTTTCACAGTCTTCCTGTATAAATGCTGGTACAGATCATTTGTGTTGTAAAGCAACTGCCTTCACTTTGATTCTCTTAGTGTACAGAGGGTACTATCTGGTGGCTCTGCCAGCATCAGTGACCATGTAACAAAGGGAGTTGCCTTCATATTCTTGTGTGTTAGGTTGATGGCAGAGGCTATCTCTAGAAGTGGCAAGCTCATTCAAGAGCAGACAGCCTATGGAATGTCAGCATAAGTGGAGTAAGAGCAGTTTCCAAAGGCGGAATAATTTTCCTTCTCATGGTATTATACCAGGATTCACGCTGTAAAACGTGGCAGGCTGCAGGTGTGGCCTGCATTGTGATACTGCATTTTGATGCTTGTGCATGAGTAGTGTGGAGTTCCAGGAGTTTGGGGTGTGTTAGGAGGTGTTCACAACCAGCAGCTGAGATAATGGGGAAGGAGTCTGATGAGCAGTATCTGCAGCAGCAGATGTTAAGGTCTGATAATTATATCTATCAGTAACTGGAAAAAGTACAATTCCTTCAGCCTTTTCTAATAACTACTGTTGGACTAACGAAAAGCATCAGTCAGTTGACTGCTAATTGCTACCTCTACATTCATTTCTTGCCCTTGTTTCCAGCAGCCCCTCCCTTTCACATCTATCACAGCTGCAAGATGCTTTTGTAGCTGCACAGTGTTGGTGTGCATAGGACTTGATCTGCCCTCCCCAGGGGAACATCCTATTTTACCAGCCCTGGGAATTGCTGGCCTTGGGACAAACAGGTCCAGCATCTGGTTGAACTGTGCCACTGCTGAATTCAGTCTAGTAACTGAAGGACTGAACATTTCAGGCTGCAGTACAAAAATCTGACATAAGAACTTGCAGGATGTGACAGAGGTGAAACACCTGCACCAGCCTCTGGGAGGTAACTGGCTGGTTAGCCCATGGGGCCAGCAAACATCCTGCACAAGTGGAATGAGACTTCACTGTTTCTTCCTATTTAATGACAGAACACTGTTCCGGATAACATTTTTCTACAAGTGTCTGGTGGTCCTGGAAATCCTGTTATCCAACAAACGCATAATTCGGTATCTACAATTTCCTATTACTCCACACTTCTTCTGTGTTCACTCACCAAGGGAAAGAACCATCACCTCCCACTCTCGCAGTCCAGTGGATTCTTTCGATGTCTACTGCTTCTGTGTTCTAAATCACATTTCTCTTCTCAAGAATACCTATTTCAAAATCTTCTCAAGGTAGTCTTTTTTTCCCCTACACAATTTCTTTTACTTATCTTCCATTTTTAGAGAATTAATGTAGTATGTGAGTTCTGTCATTTTTCTCTCATTCAAGGAGGGGCAAACAAGGCCACTAACAGAATCAGTTCTGTTGGTGCTGCAGTACCAGTCTGAGGAATGTGTTGAGTGGTGCTGTAGTGGACTCATTTTTTACTTAACTCACCACCCAGCACTCTTAAAATCCAGGATATTAACCAGTCGATTGAAACTGCAGAATTACAAGTGTGTAATTATCTGACAGGTTAGTGCTACTGCCTAGAATTAATATTAGTGACCTGCTATTGAGGATAATGAAAATTATGTCCTGTTAATATTTGTTACCAAAAATGTTCTACTGCTAGTAAAATATACTTTTTTACTACTAGTAAAAGCAAGCACGAGGTATTATCTGCAGCTGTTCAAAAACAGGAAAAGAGAACTTGGATATATAAATTCTTGCACTATTCTGTAACTCTTTCATAATGATCACCCTGTTAATTTTCATCGCAATCCTGCATAAGTTACCATTGTGAAAATAATTTATTGTATATAGTAAACAGCTACATGTAACAAATAATTCAGAATATGTATTTCTAGTTGAGATGTTTGAAATGTTCAAATTTCAACAAAACCTGAAATAATGCAAGATGTGATTTTTTAAAATCATTTAATGCAATGATTGCCCAAACTTTTTTGAGGAGAAACCAGGACCATAAAGCCTCATATAATTAATGAATGAAGTGGGTAAGATGAGAGGGAAGAGTAATGGTTATTTTCTTATTTCTCTTCAATTATTTCACAGCCCTGTAGCTGCCCTGCAATACTCAATTTAAAGAGTGATGTATTCACATTTGTGCCATGCAGTAGGGATAATATAAATTATCCTATTCTAGTCAAGTGATTGGCAGACTCTCACATATTGCATCAAAATGACTGACAGCTTGTCCATGGAGCATCACTAACAATCTCCAATAAATGGGAAACTGTGGAGGTCCCTGGTCTGCTCGTGAGACAGACATCAGAATTGTTACGTGCAGATGGAATGAACTGGAGAGAAAAGTGGGACAAGGCTACAAATTCTGTCTGGCTTTACAAATGGGCGGAGTCTGGCATTCTAGAGCTTTGTTTTTGTATAGTTGGAAGTTTCAAGCTTGGCAGGTCCAAAACTATGTTTCCCTCCAACAGGAATATGCAATCTCATGGGATTTCACTATTACATACAAAACCATGAATAACTGTAGCACAAGATAGTTCCACAATGCATGCAACATCCTCACTTTGTATTCAACATACACTTCAAAAACAGTTGCCTTCTTTCACACCAGGTTAGAATAAGGTAAGGTTGTATGAACTAGAATACAGCTTTGTTGTTAAAATGGTACAAACGTAGTTAGTATTCCAGCGTAGTCAGACTGGGATACTAACATGAGTCTTTGCATCAAGATGTGAGATGCTGTCTGCCTCGTTTCATGTCTCTGGAGAAGTGCAGCATAGTGCCAGATGCCTGGACTGCCACAAGGCCTGAGGCTATTACAGACATGGAGTGACCTTTCAGAAGAGCATTCAGGAACTTGAAATGACAGATAAGATTTCAATCCATGTACTATTTTCTCCTGTGCACTATGTTCTATACTGCTTCTACACAAGATTTTTTTTCATGCTTGTTTGGAAACTGCTTCACTAATGAGTTGTACGTATTTATTGAATTTACTTTTCCATTGGTATGCAATTCAATTAGTTCATTTTATAAATACAGCAATATGGAAGAGATAGCAAGTTTTTCATACAAATGATTTATAGATATTATGTTCCCAGAACTACCAACAGTAATACTGCTTTTTTAATGGCATGGGAAGAACTTCACAGAGCCTATTGAAATAAAGGTGGTGCATGAAAAGACTACAGGAGCTAGCCATTATGCAGGTAATCTGTAAAAACAGAATTTAACTCAGAAGAGGAAGAATAGTTTGGTGAAGTACTATTAACCCGACTATCAAAACAAACTAAATATAATATAGAATAAAATTATGAATTATACAATTAAGCTCCATCCAGCTCATCAGTTGTAATAAGAATGTAAGTTCCACGGCAGATTGTAGAAGAGACAGACACAATATGGTCTCAGGTGACAGATGGGTCTACATTTCCTAATTAACGTGGAAATGTATGTAGAGATAAAGCATTTGCCTAGTTTTATAAGCAGAGGTATTAAGTGTCACTATGCAGTCAGTTTTTTAAAAAATTACCTTCAACTTTTTTACATTGAAAGAAATTGTTCAATTTCACACAGGTTAGTTCTTGAAAGTAGAGAGTGCACAGTAATAAGGTCAAAGAAGGATCTGTGAATCAAAGATCCAGTGTCAGACACTATTACCCTTAGGCACACATTGGACTGTTCTGGTATATTCTGTCTTCCCCTGACTCCATACCTTGTCTGTACTAAACAGACCTGCACAGGACATTGGTTTTTGTTGCTACTCATTCTTTTAGTAGAATACTACTCTGTTTGGGGGGCTTTAACTTTTTCCTGATTACTGAATGACACTAAGAAGAATTAAGCTTAAGAAAAACTACTTCTAACTGAACCTACGAGATTTTTTACGCAACACGGCTCAGATAACCTTTCTTGTGTGTGTTTGTCTGTTTATAAATTGCCAATAAAAGTAACACGAAGTTTTGTCAGATAATCTCTTTGCAGGTTGGTTCCTTGTGCATTTGCCCGATTTGTAATCTAGTGAGTTTTGTTGCTTCTTCAAAGAGCTTCAGAAAAAGCTGAAAGAATTTTCAATGACACATCAAAAGATGTAACTTTTCACCTCTCATTGACCATAAGTGGACTCTTTCAGGGAGCCACTTTACACAGTCTACAGAACCACTTTTCTTATAATCCGGAATTATGATTAAACTGTGCTGTGGTTAAAACCACAGAAAGTTAGATAGTCTAATTGCTGTTACTTTTTTTTAAATATCAAAACATTACAATGTGCATAATTTTACTGATATTAAAGATACTTTATTCTTTTCAGACAGTTCATCTTATGTTACAAAAATCCTTAGAGGTCATCTCGAACTCCAAAACCTGGTCCTTTGGGTGGTTCAGTCAGCGAAGTAAGGCCACCAGCTGGCTCACAAGAAAAACGTCCACTCCTGAAAAATGAAAGTGTTTCATTGATTGCTGGTATTAATAAAAACTCAGATTCTCTTTATTTGTTGGATAGAAGACAGTCATACATCTGACTTAAGGCTGAAGCTGCTACTATTTTTTGTTCTTCCCATTCAACCTTCAGAAAAAGTGTGATGTAGCTGTTAAAGGATTCCAAATTCAAGTAGTGACAAGTAATTTCATAACTGAAATGCAAGGACTAGTTTCCTTTTGTATTCATTTATAGGTTGGCCAGGCAGCATCGGATTTTATCACTCATAGTTTTGTTACGGATGCTTCCCTGTGTTTTTTTGAAACTGTAATTGCTTTAAGATTATTGTTCCGGTATTCAGAACATCATCGTAGAAACAACAGGAGTAGGTAACACCCAAGTCAAATTAATTTCCCCATTGACACAAATGTAGGTGGGCTAACAAAGAACAGTGGGAAATAACAGATAAGAGAATTTCAGTAATAACAACCCTCTCACTAACTTACAATCTTTGATTTTTGTCAGAAATCAGAAAAAAACAACACAACCAACCAACCAACCAATAGGAATTTTTTGGTTTAAATGATCTAGACAAAAATTACAACAGGTGACATCATCATAAAGTACTAAGACAAATCAAAATTCATGTTTTCATATTTCATGCTTCTCTGGTCAGTCATCAAGAACATTCAAATTCTCAATTCTTTCCAGTTTCTTTAGGCTCTGAATGCATGCACTTCAGTAAATTAATTAATGCTTTTTAGCTGTAGGCTGTGAATGCAAATCACTGGAAAAGTAATTCAGTTTCTCAGAAAGATCATCCTTCATGTAGGTGACCAATATATATAATATATAAACACAGGCAATTATATATTAAAGCTTATTATAAATATAGCATACCTTGGGCCTGGTTTGGGAACTTTGCCAGCCTTTAGCTCATCAATTATGTCTTCAATATCTTTGGGTGTCAGATCTTCCTGTAAAAAAAAAATTAAATCATTGACTAAACTAGCATAGATAATTCTGATACTAACCATTAACACACATAGTGGCTTAAAGAATGAGGAAAACTGAAAAGTGTACTGTCATTTTAATGTTGAGACTTTGTTTCATGTATAGGTGCAGAAGTTATGTTAAAACAAATCATGTTGATGCAGGCCAAGGGTTTGTGTTTTCAGCTTCCTGGTATTAGGGAGCTGGATCTCTGCCTACGCACTACATGCATGCCATGACACCTACTGCAGAATGGTGTCGGCTGCAACAAAAAAAATTTGGGTACAGTTCAAGACAACACTTCTTAAATTAGTTCATACTTTCCAACAGACTGCTTTAAAGTGCTTCCAAAAGCTTATCAAATACCTATTTAAAAATTCCAGATTTACAGGCAGACCACAATCACAAAAATGCGTCACTCCTCCAGTAACTGAAATGAAAAATACACTGATACACCTGATACAAATGAAGTGTTCTAGGAAGAGGCCAAGAAACGAAAAGATACTGTAGATAATGAATTGTTCCTGCCAATAGGAATTAGAAAACTGACCACAATCTAGAACAATTGGAAAATACAGGTAAGCCAGAAAAGAAGTTTAACTTTTTAAAAGGGAATGTAGCACTTACATAGTAATTGTCATTTATTTGTACCATCGGTGCATTTACACAGGCCCCTAAACATTCCACTTCTATCAGCGTGAAGAGCTTATCAGGTGTTGTTTCCCCAACTTTAATACCTAAAACAATAAATTAACTAGGCTCAGCAATGGTTATGAACAAGAGTAATAAAGCATGAATCTAAGTACTCCATAGACATTGCATTAGTTGTATTTTGGCCATAAAAGCATTTGCAAAGTTAAACCCCCTTAAATGAGTCCAGAATGTTTCCATTAAACAGAAGTTTCTAATAAACCATGAAGTCAACTTTCAGACACGCTTTAGAGACCTTGTTTAGAGGTATGATTCTTTGAAAAATAACCATGAGATGACAATTCTAAGAAACACGGTAGATCTTCTCAAGAACATTTTTAGTAATCAATACAATAAAATGGAAAACCACGGAAACATAGCTTTTAGGTGCTGATAGGAAATGCATTAATATACAGAGATGAATATTCCCAAATCAACCAAGATCCAAGCACTGTTAGCTCCAAATTCATAAACAACTTCCAAGTTTATACACAAAGGATGAGTTACTGAACTGTACACATATTAAGCATCCATGGCATGTTACTGTTCTACTGCTAGAGATACAGACCTTCCCCAGAGGCAAGTTAGTCCAAGTAACATCTCAAGAGTCTGATCTCTACAAAACACTCCATGGAAGGAAGAATGCTGAAAAGCAGTTTTCCTCCCTTTATTAGTAAGAAGGGTGGGAAATAACAGAAGTTGTAAGTAAGACCTGTCTCAGTAAAAAGTACAGAATCATCCCTACTGCTCTGATTTCTCAAGCTGAGAGTTTCAGTTGAAATTAAGCAGTCTTTGGAGTAATAAGACACTGCATCTAAATACGCCTTTTTCAGACAACAGCGTATATGAAATGACAGATAGTAGGCATCCTTTGTGTTCCGCAGCTCTATCACTGGTTCTTAGAAAAAGTTAACACAGCTTTTCATTGAAGGGAAGAGTTGTTAGTTGCTGATCTTACCCTCTCTTCTCCTAATAACCACCCAAAAAGGAAGGAAAAACCCCAACCCACACCCAAAACCCAAGTACTCTTTACATCCCATGATGTACCATTCCCAATTGACTTTTTCCATGGAGAATTCATAAATTATGGTAACATTATCTTATCATCCAGATGGACCTTGACAGGCTAGAGGTGGGCCCATGTGATCCTTATGAAGTTGAACAAGGCCAGTTTTTTCTTCCACCGTATGAAGATTTTTACTTCAGTAGCATTAAACAAAGGTAAAAAAATACAAAAAGTATATTACAAATTTGTGTCATACCAAGTTTCTTCTTAATGGCTTCTAAAATGCTGTCAGAGTCTCGCAGCATGCACGGTGTGGTGGTGCAGACCTGAATATGGTATTTCCCAACAGGTTTGCGATTGTACATGGTGTAGAAGGTTGCAACTTCATAGACTCTCATGGGAGGCATGTCTAAAACTTCAGCAACCTGTGACAAGGGAAAAGCATGGTATATTGAATTCTCAGAGGGCAGCAGTAAAGGCATTTAGCAAACCATTTCAGTAAAGTCACCTGTCCTGTTTGCATTAACAGATAAATAAGAGGGTGGGAGGGGGTATCAAAGCACAGATGTATTCCATGTGCTAAGACTGGACTCCTGAGTTCCGTGACTCAGAGTCTCAAGCGCCTTGCTCGAGCACAAACTCCACTAAGCCATGGATCAGCACAGCAAGGATCACGAGTCAGCTCCCCTCCAGCATCTACTGTCAGACACCAGGGCATTCAAGGAGTCAGCAGGGTTTGGGCTTCCCTTGTCAGCTCCAGCTCACACTGCACTTGTGCTGTGTGAATGAACAAACCTGTATGAGCCTGTGCACACAAATCCATGGAAGCCTTTTGGTAAGGAATGCTTGTAAGCTGGTCCTATGCTCACCTAATTCATATAGAGCAGGTCTCCCTCAGGTTCTGTGTTACACCAAGGCTGCATCTGCAGACTCCTGTCACAGCTAATAAGCAGGGAGTGAAGCATGATCTCCATGGAGCCAGTTCTGGTGCAAGTATCCCTGACCTCATTAACCTGGAACCCTGGCAAACTGCTCAAGTTGAGAACTGGCTCTGGTTTCAATAGTGTAACTGTTTTATGTTCCAGTTTCTTTAGCAGGCAAATAACAAATCATGGAAAATACTTGTTCACTTAAGAGCCTTAAGATAATTTTAAACATATCAACCTGAAACTTAAATAAACAAAAATACACTGCCAGCATTAATGGAGCCTTGAGGCTTTATGTTATGCTGCAGAAACTGTAGCAGCTATAAGTTGCCTTTCATTCATATAACTCCTTCAGTCATTTCTCTAATGCTCACAATCCTCACCTTGAACTGAATTTAAAACCTAACACTTTAAAATTAATGATATGCCAGATTGTAACACAAAATACAACAGATTTATTCATATTAATATAAACCAGATTTTTTTATTTCTTGGTATTTGGTTATTGTCATGCAGCCTCTCACTCTGGAGGAGTGCAGTTGTTTGCCTGCTTACTTTGAAACAATTTTAATAATTAACCTGACAAGTCTTCCAGGCACTTGCTGTGAGGTGTTACCCAGCACTCCTGACGTCTATGACACTAACATTGCTCTGCAGAGATCTTACAGACCTAGAGATTAAGTATAATCCAGGCAATGTGTGAAGTGCCATTAATCTGGGAGGAAAACTCCACTGACAGTACCTTTTTTTTCATTCCTCACATTCAGCAGTGAACAGTGATTACTAATTCTAGGATCATTCTAGGAGAAGAGCCTATCTGAATAGATTTTATCTAATTTTTGATTTGTTCTGTCTGTAGTTTCTAGCAGTGGGCTAATGTATACAGAGCCCTGAGTTTTATGCATTAGTTTTCCCTTTTATTTTTAAAAATGTACTCTCTTAGGGAATTCTCACATTCTGTGTCACTTGTAAATTCTCATGTGGTAAACTTTCATTAATTAATGTTAATATTCTAGTCAGATATTGAAAGAAAACAATAAAATTATGCTTGAAAGATAATTAAGAACTGAATACCTTGTTCATAGCTGATATGGGCAGCCACCCATGCTGTCTTTGGGCCAAATCCAGTACTGCCATGACAGCTGCAGACTTGTGTCCTTCTGGGTAGTTGTTTATGATTGCTTCTATTCGCTTGTTAAAGGGAAGGAAGAAAAACAAATCAGTACCAATTTAAAGACAAAGTCTGTGTATTCAACTTTTTTTTTGCCTGCATACCTTTAGGTTTTCAGGTGTGAACTCAAATGGAGTATCTGGATTGTTTTCAGGACTATCTCTATGCTTCAAGAAAAGAAGAAGAAAAAAGTGTAAAAATGTGTTTTAGGAAATTATTCAGGACATATTTACTGTTGTAAAATACCTTCTCGTTAGACATTTACAGTTGAGCTGCTTGAATAAAAACTATATATTCCAGATAAAAATTTCATACTAATAAAGTGATTAAATATATTTGGGAAAGTTATAAAAAACATTGATAATTATTTCATCACTCTTAAAAATCATTACCTATTCCTGTTACTTCCTATTAAAAAAATTATTTACTGAGAAATACATGAAATTATATATTGAGAATATGTATGGTGTTGTTATCAAAATACATATTTTTAACACTGTTAATACAATTTGACAATTATGTTCAAATTTACAATAGGCAGAGTAAGAACACTCTGGTTAATACCTTAAACAAGAGACTAAAACTACAGTCCATTTTTCCCTTTACCATGAAACATTAATTAAAAAAAAACTTCACAATTCATCAAGAAGTTTGCTATAGAATTAAAACATTTGCACATTCAAACACATTATTAATCCATTTTAACATTATTTTGCTTCGTAATGGATTTCAACATTTTCATTTTATATACAATTTATATACAATTTTTTATATTACAATTGTGAATTTTTTAAACCATTTATATACAATTCTAAATCAAAATGGAAGAAGCAGAATATTGAATTTGTATTTCCAAAATAAGGTATTCTAACAAGTTATTTTTAAGGTGGTCTTCTAGGGAAACATCAAATTTTAATTAGTTCTTCTATTTTCAGAAAATACAGATTTGGAGTTCTTGAAAAAAGTCACATTTTCCTGTACTAAATCTTAGTTCTCATGAAAATTGTTTTCCACCAGAAAATGTTCCTGCACAAAATTTTTAGCTGTCTCTAAACAGCTCATTTTGGTTTCCTTTAAATACCTATAGCTATGTTTAATTCCAAACTTCATACAGTTCTCAAATTGAGAAAGTTTCAAATTAAACAGAAAGTTTGTGAGAAAATAAAAGCTATACTTGAGGCTTGATGTTAAAAGCAATCTACAACTAGCTAATAATAAAAGCTTTAGAAGTGTATTTAGAACAAAGAAACCCCTTCCACTCACTTCCACTTTGATAACTTCCTCCAGTAACCAAGGCTGATTTTGCAGTTGCCACACTACACTCTTCTTACTAAGCAGCAAAAGATAAAATCCTTAACATTGCAAGACACTTGCATACTGAAGTATGTATCATGAGTGAAGAACTTAAAACATGTGTGGTCCACAGCTATTCCTGGAGTTAGAAATTTTAATATGGAGATATCGCAAGGGCAAATACTTCAATTACATCTGTTGGTCTGACCAGGGATTCCCTTTGCTTATCCTGTCTGTATCCCAAAGCAGACAATATGACTGTCACCATCAGTTTGAAAGCATTGTGCCCTCACCACAGTTTCAAGTCCAATATAAAATTACAGTTGATAAATACTTCTTCACCAAGGACGATTTTCCTATAAGAACAGGAATTACAAAAAGACCACGGATTCCCTCTGAACACGCTAGTATTCTATTAAGCATTAATTTCTTGCTTATTGTGTGGTTTACAAAATAACATAAAAGAGCTTTTAGGAATATAATTCTCATTATTTTAGACTGACCCTTTCAGATAAATGATTTGACAACTCATATTTAGTTTTGGTGACTGTTTTCTGCTAGTTTTAATGGAAGCTCTCAAAAAGAGGCTGATGGGGAAAAGACTGATTGGAAATACTGTACAACTTTTATTATTTTTTCCCTTACAGACCTTTCCAGTCTTAGCTGCACAGATCAATTCCACAATCCATGATAAGTATTTTCCATAACTCAGCTTTTCCTCCTCAAATCTGCATGCCTATTTTGCTATTACTTTGCCTTCCATAGCTACTTGATAGTTAAGAATTGTACTTCATCTCAATTTCTTTTGCAAATAAATATATTTGATTTATTAAAATCTCCCTCTTTGTTTAGAGCAACTATTCTTTTCAGTGTATCACCTCTGAACTGATATCCTTAAATGGCCTACATGTAAGAGGAATAATAAAGACTTTATATTGGAAGATACAGATGCAGCTGTAGCAAGGTTTCACGATACATTGTAAAGGCTACAGCAAAGGTGAGCAATAAATAAGATCATGCCACCTTTTATGCTTTCCATTTTCATAAAAGGACTTCATCTAATTCTGTGCCATGGAGAGTTTGATAGTTTTCATCAAGAACTTACACAGTTCTAGGACTCCTGAGCAATTAGGAATTTATCCTATGTTCCCTAGTCTTGTATTTGTCTGCCAGTGTGCCATTTATCTGAGACTTGCAGGCACTGACGTGCTCCTAAATGACACAGGTGCATTTCCACGTTTTATTAGGATACAGATTCTGGAGAGCAAGATCAGAAATAAGGACACAGTATTGGAAAGAGTACTATGTTAAATCACAGAGTGGTTGAAGTTGGAAGGGACCTGCATCAAACTCCTCCACTCAAGAAGGGACACCCAGAGCTGCTTGCCCAAGACTATGTCCAGATGGCTTCTTCTGAATATATCCAATAATGAAGACTCCACAATCTCTTTGGGCAACCTGTGCCAGTGCTCTGTCACCCTCACAGTGAAAAAGTGTTTCCTGATGTTCTCTGAGGCCATTGCCTCTGCTCCTGTCACTGGGCACTACTGGAATGAGCCTGGCTCTGTTCTCTTTGCACCCTTCCTCCATGCAAATCTTTTTCCAAGTCTCTTCTCATGCTCCCCAGTTTCCTGAAGTCTTATGTGAAGTTTTCATTCCATTCATACATTAACTGTATCACGTTTCCACTGCAGAACAGAGCCTATTTAAGTAGGAACACCTTCACTGCAAAGGCTACCCAAGCCACAGATGCTGATATGCTCCCAAGGAAGGCTCTAAGGCTGCTGAATGGTGATCTCACATTCTTTTTGCTACACCAATCTGGGCCATTTTATTATTAATCTTTCTTTTTTCCCAGTGCTCACAGTATCTGTCTTTCTTTACACAGAAAATTATTAAAGAGCACTGAAGAATTACAACAGAATAATTACAATAATTTAGTTTCCATACACACTGCAAAAAAGATGGCTTGGAACTTGAACTATGCCCTATGGTAAACACCAGTCCAAAGCACTGTAAACCAAAATGAGAGAATTGGGTGGTCTGCACAGGAGAAGCAACAACTTGTTCAGAATCCATATCAAATCAGCACTGAAAAAAAATTTATTACTCCTCCTTTAAAGGGAGGAGTACATTCACTACTCCAACAGAGCTCAAGATATCTGATCTCTGATTTTAAGAGCAGTGGAAGTGCTCTCAAACCCAAGTATTTCACTGACCAACTTCATAAGTAACTAAAACTTGAATACAGCAATTCTTTTACCTTTTGTGCTGAACCCCCTGTGCAGCTCTATGACAAAGCCCACATCAGGGCTGTTGATGTGTTAAGGAAACTCAGTCCATGTATTGAAAACAACAAAGTAGAAGAGCTAAGTTTTAGCTGTTAAGAAGGCTAAAACCAGGTAAAAGTCAAGTATAGAGAATGCATCTTTCAAGGAAAGAAGGTGATCATAAATGTCTCTGGAATCAGGCCTTCTCTAGTCTTAACTTAGATTTGGAATATTGCTCTTACATTCCTACATGCAAACAATCTACCTAATTTTGTACTTGGTATCCTCTCACTGAAGTGTCATGTAGCTGCCTGTGATGGCACCTAGGTGAATTTAATGATTGAGAGAAAGGCACTTTCTGTGTGTTTCAGAATACAAAGGCATTTCAGCAGAAATTCTCTAATTTCTGCATGTTTCTGCTAACACGTAACATGTTTGCAAAGGGAAGCCTAAGCATGCAAATCAGAAATGCCTTTTAATAGTTATGACAGCTAGCCTGTCCCCTGGTGTTACAACACAAATACACGGCATGCATTTACCTTCCTCACATACAAATTTTATACATGAAAAGTGCAAGAAGAAGCAGCAATAAACTTTGTATAACAAACCCAAGACATTTGTGTGTAAACTGACATACAAAGAGGACCACCACAACAGGTCTGAGTTACTCCCATTATTCCTCCACAAGCAGTTTTTAAACAAACTTTTGACACTTCTTCTGCTTGTAATATTAAAAAACCAGACTTTTAAAATTTTTTTCCCTCTAGAGAAATCCAGGGGGAGTCCCATTTTCTGATTATAGATCAACATCTGCTGTTGATTAAAATAATGCCTTTGTCTCAAACCAGCAGGACAAGTTTTCCTTGAAATTTGCCATTTTAAGTAACATCTGAAATTTAGTTAGGGCAAACAATTACACACACATACAGTGACATACAACAGTCTTCTTCCCATTACTTCATAGAAGAACAAATATTACCTTAATAAAAAACAACTGAGAGAAAAAAAAAACCAAGAAAAAACCAAACCCCCACAGATCCAAGTTCTTATACTCCTGCAGCAAAAATTCTGCTTTGGAGTAATAGTCATCAATGATGCTATTAAATAAACATCTGCAAAACACTCAGTTTTTCTACTTCCCTTTCCGTTATCAGGCTCCTCCCTGCGGCAAATAATTTAAACATTTACATAAATCTTGAATTTACAAAGCTATTTAGCTTCATATGTCAGACATCAACAGCTGTTAGGGGGCCAAACACACCTTTTGCTTGCCTTCACCAACCTCCAACTATATTTGAAGTTTCCTAAATTGCCAGACTACAGCATTTCCTCTATTCCTTGAACACCAGCTCTCACCTGTAAATCACCAATTCCTGCTCAGATTTCTGGAAAAGTATACCAAGCATATACTGTGGTCCTATTAACCAGCTAGAGCTCTGAATGGAGCAGAATGGGACAAAATACACCTTTCTTGAGATGCTTCAGGTTCTTTTCAGAGGTAGACAGACAACACAGCTGCTTTACACACATTCAAGGGCTTTGTACTTTTTATTTTTTGCAATCACTACTACTGTTCATGCCTTTGATGACAGTGCCTCATGGTCTCAGTTACGACTCTTTGTACAACCTGCTGTATCACACAAAATATGAACAAGAACTGAACTTTTGAAGTCCTGCAAACACAGCTAGGACCTGAGCCCACGGGCAATTCTGCAGCAAATTTCAGAAATCAAGAAACTGCACCTGCAAAAAGTTTAAGGAGATTCAATTACAAACTTAACTAAAATAAATAAAGGAAACAAGAACTGGCTTATGAAATAATGTTTAAGCAAAATCTCATCTGCAATCACATACAAATTACTGAGAATTTTCACTATATAAAGCAAGAAACACAAGGGCCAAAACCTAAAATAAAACCTTTTGATACTCCATTACAATTCTAGTAGAAGGTTCTACTGAAAAAAAATCTCCCTGGTAAATGCCAGTGTGTTTCTATAGCAAAGTTCTGCCCATCAGAAGCTTTTAGGCAGATTTGAAAAAGCACCTACCAAACTCTTCTGACCCATCTCCCTTTCAGTAAAGCAGATAACTTACCACAAATAAGGCTCCAGTGGCATTGCGCTCTGCTGTGCCATGCAAGTATCGGATCTGTCTTACCTACAAGCAATTCATAGTGTTAATAATGCACATACTGCTAGTGGCTGCTTTCGGAACCACCCTGATTTCCATTCTAACTGTAAGCCATTAACTCCACTGCCATCACTTATAATTTAAAATAAGTCAGGAGGACACTATTAAGGGCTCTCCTGAACTATAAGGAAAGCAAATCTCTTGACTCCTGCCTTAAACAGTTCAAACAGAACTTAAAGAGAAATTAAAGGATTTAACTCTGCTACTGCTTAATTTAGGTGCCTTGAACACAAATTCTCATGCAACATTTCATAAAGAATTTCCCAATTTGTGACTTTATATCCTATATGCTTTAAAGTTTGCAGAAATCACCACTACTACTGCAGTTCTTCTCCACTAAGGATTTACACACTTCTTCAGCTTTTATCGAAGCAAACGCTGAGAACTGGCATGAGAGGGCAAATGTAAACACAAACCTGAAGTATGAACAGAACACAGGCCCATATGCAAGTTCTGTTCAACTATTCTCTGTACTCTCTGACATGCCAGAACAGATCAAGATTTCCAGATTCTGGCCAGTATTACCAAGATTTGGTAATTTGATTAATTCTATTAAAAATTAATTTTATATTAAGTTTATTTGCATACTTAATTCCTTAGCAATTTTGAGATTTCTTAAAGTAAAATCACAGAATGGTTTGAGTTGGAAGGGAACTTAAAGATCGTGTCGTTCCAACCCCCTACAATGGGCGGGGACACCTTTCACTAGACCAGGCTGCTCAGAGTCCCATCCAGCCTAGCCCTGAACGCTGCCAGGGATGGGACAGCTCATATGACAGGGAAAGGCTGCAGCCATC